>JAODUP010000755.1:0-122500 GCA_025642065.1 Paralvinella palmiformis | reverse complement strand
TATATGGATGGATGTACAGATGGACTGAAGGCCAAAATAAATGAATAAATAAAAAAGACTTTCTTTGCGCACGAGTACCTTTTTTTGTTGCTGTTTTTTCTTCTTTTAAATTGGTATCGAAATAATATAGTTGGTGTTTTTATGATGGGAGAAACCATCATATTTCTTTGTAAATTAATGGTTTATAAACAAAATGTCATTTAATTTGACAGTTTCCCTTCTCATCAGTTAACACCATACAGTATTATTCTTCTAACGTCAAATAGATTCGCAATTGTCGGACCCTAAGGTGCTTTAAATAAATTCAGCAAAGCTTAGCAACAATATGTAGTTGATTGAACAACGTATCTATTGAATATTTCCGCTTACCGAGCATGATCCTGTTCCTTGACCTGTGTCGGTACAATGTCCTTCTTTATGTTGTAGCACCATTACTGGCTTCTATGATTGGGTGGTAATAAAATCACCTGAAGGCAATTCAATGTCGAGAGCAAGCTGAGTGAATAGATAGATTGAAAGCTGACGTTCGAGAGCACTTTATCAGAAGAACACTTGTATCATCCCCAGCGGCTAAGGAACCCCCTCCCCCCAAAGGTGATTTGAAAAGACAAGAGATTCGGGAGACCTTTAGATATCCCTACCTTACGCTAACAATAGAAACTAAACTTTTATGTTGATGCAATTCTATTACAATAGCTTAATGGGATTTGATATAAATACAAATATTACCCCTTTTTAATTACGTAAAATACTGAAACAGAAAATGATAGTTATCTTACAGAGAAAGGAATTTTGTTCTCATATTTAATATATACCGAAAGTAACTGACGAGTCACTCCGCCACCCTCAACACAAATTACAATGATGGGAATCCAACTCCATACGGCCATTCGAGATTTAATACAATTCCAGTTAAACAACAACATCTGAAAGTAATCAAATCCTTTGTGTAACATCTCACCACCTTCATAGCTCACTTTGTCTGTATTGTATAGGGGGCAGATTGACTACAACCTCCATACCCACTTGGAGGCGGTAAGGGCTATTGTAATCTATATAGCTGTAGAATATACTGTAAAAACGTTCCTCAATATGTCTATATTTCGCCTTTATTATAAATCTGGCGTATGCCGCTCGATTAGGTTTACATAATACGCTGCTTGGATAAAATGCTTTCACCTGTTGGAGATGTACTTATCAAAACAATTGTCAATTAAAATTGCAACTGTCCGTGATTAATAATTGTATGCATATCGTTATATTGTATGTAATACTGTTTCAGTCTAGAGACGGTTGAGTCATATATGTCCAGTGGCCATTTCGTGTCATAGTCTTTATCAAATCTACCTCGATTATTTTGTTAGAGTCAGGTTCCTTTAGTAAGGTCATACATAGAGATATATTTAAAGTGTACGTATTATAAACAATGACCTCGTTTAGAAAATAGACATCGTGGACTGGCTCTGTAGTAATGTATACAAGAGATAGAGTCAAAACGATAAAAAGTTTGAACCCTGATATATAAAAAAAGTATTGCTCTACATAAAACTAGTAGTGAAGCAGATAGCATCACATCATCAATGATAATAAAGAATGCCAACAGATGTTGAAAATAGTCCATATTGATGAGTATTAAAATTGTTGATAATCTTGTCTTAAATGATAGACATTAACTCAATCCATTAACATCTGAACACATCAATTACTTTATTTCCCTCACTCCCTCACAGCTATTACATAACATAACTAATAAAACCTGTGGATTTTATACTGTCTTCCTGGTTAGAGATGATATGTTTATCATTAGTCTCCCTTTTCTCATAGAGTGCGGCCACAATAATTCTACATCGTGTCACGTCACTCAAATAATGTGGACTGGACATTCATTCACCAACCACAAAGCTACACAGCTTAAATCGATAATACTAAGGATTCCATATATAGAGCCAGCTTAGGCTAATGCAAAAGGCATGAAGCTGTAGAACATCAGCCTTATTGACATTGTATGGATTTCGTTTAATTTAACCAATTAACTGATTGGATAGGATATTTTCTTAGGTAATACAACCTTAGTAACGATCATTTTGTAATTAACAGTCTGGTAGTAAGTAGTGATCCTCACTATATTGTGATGGTGAGTCCCGAATAAGCAATTGAAAGCCGGGTTGTGCGTTGCAGGAGCCCACTAACGAGAAATAAAATGCCTACAAAATGGGTGCACGTAAATATGCGCACCTGACACACACACAAATATACACATGCCCAGACACACTCATTCACAGCTTGTCTCTGACTGTATGTCTGTCTATTTGTTTGTGAGTCAGTCTTTAATTCTGTCTGTCTTTCATTCTGTCTGTATATCTGTTCTTCTGTCTAACTGTTTGCATGTTTGACTGACTCTATGTATGTATTTCTGTCTGTCTGTCTGTCTGTCTGTGTTTGTGCCTGTTTGTCTGTATATTTGTCTGTCTGTCTTTTTGTCTATCTGTTTAATTATCAGTTTCTCTATCTGTTTATCTAACTGTCTATCACTTTATATATATATATATATATATCTGTATGTTTGGCTGTCTGTATTTCAGTCTGCATGTTCGTATGTGTTTCACTCTGTCTGTCATTCAGTTTGTCTATCTCTTTGTCTGTCTGTCTCTCAGTAAGTCTGTCGATCTGTGTATGTTTGCCTGTCTGTATGTCTTTCAGTCGGTCTGACTGCTTGTCTTTCTCTGTGTCTGTCTGTCCATCTTTCTGTGTGTCTGTCTGTCTGTCTGTGTTTCGGTCTGTTTGTCAGTTTTTTTAAATCTATTTGTCTGTCTATCTGTCTGTCTATCTGTCTTTCATTCTTTATGTATGCATTTTTTCTGACTATCTGTATGTATGTGTGTCAGGCTATCTACCTGTCTGTTTGTTAGCTTTTCAGTCCGTCTCTGTCTGACTAATTGTCATTCATTCTGTCTGTATACCTGTAAGACTATCTGTCTATCAATCTGCCTGTATGTCAGTGTTGCAGTCTGTCTCCATGTCTGTGTGTCTGCCTGTCTTTCAGTCTGCCTGTCTCTTTATCTGTCTTTCATTCTGTCTGTATGTATTTATTATCTAAATGTATGTATGTATGTCAATATGTATGTATGTCTCTCTAATGGTCTTCCATTATGTATGTATGCTTGTATGACTGTCTGTCTGTCTTTATGTATGCCTGTAGGTCTGTGTTTTAGTCTCTTTGTCTGTCTGAGTTTCAGTATATATTTCTGTCTGTCGTCTAGTCTGTCTGTCTGTGTCTGGTTATCTGTGTGTTTGTTTGTCTTTCAGTCTGTCTGTCTTTCTGTCTTTCTGTTTGTCTGTCTGACCTTTCTTCTGCCTGTATGTCTATCTGTATGTGTGTCTGTCTGTCTGTCTGTCTGTCTGTCTGCCTGCCTGCCTGTCCTGTCTGTCTGTCTGTCTGTTTTCTGTCTGTCTGTCTGTCTGTCTGTCTGTCTGTCTGTCTGTCTGTCCATAGGTTCTAATATATCATGTCCTTTGTTATTTATCTATCAGTTTATTTTATATAATAAAGACGGATACCGAAAAGATTTCATTGTTTTGTTATTATAGGCGGTAACACTGAGAGTAGATAGAACATCAAAAACGATATGTTTGTTTAACATCATCTGTAAGAAGACTAAAACATACTAAGACACCCATAAATATATTCTGACTTATTAATCACCAAACTTGTCCTAATCATTTGTCTAGCATTTGGCATGGTATCTCATCAGAAAATCTGAGATATATACAAAAACCCCAGGAAAAGTACGTTTGAATCGGAAAACCTTTATTTAATAGGTAGTACGTACTAGACCAATAACAGTCACCTCTGCTTTATCTATGACAAAGTGCCCTGTGCAATAAAATCAATCCCCTGATACTATAAATTTTACAAAATGTGTCTATTATATCCTACATATTCGTTGTTCAATGAGTATTTCATGTTTCCATAACTAACACCTTATTATTGGATAGGTGGCGCTGCACTTGGTTAACCAACTCCAGATGGGAGCAAGGCTAATTTACAGTCTGGACATTTGGGAAAGTTTTCCCACCGATGCTCATTCAATCATAATAGAAATCTTCATAATATATTGACAGACGAGTGACATTATCCATTTGAGGTTAGCTATAAAACCACAATTGAATTCCCAGTTGCGAACATAAAACCCTTTTATCAGCTGCCAATGTTTATCTCTGAATTGTGTTGATGTTGTTAAGCACATGTACAGCGCCTATAGCCATTGGAACATTATTTATCTTTCACTTTAATAAATACAGCCATGTGTTCTGCCACTAAATGGAATACTCCTACAAATGTCCCCCTTGAGGTTTTGATCTAATATACCTAATACATTTTCATAACTATTATAATTACACATTATAATTTCTATACAAAAAATTTATTTCACGTAGATCGCATTATCAATCAATAATGTCATAATAAACTGCCTGATAATTTCTTCATTCGAGATACTAAACAAAACTATCTAGATATTCCTAGAAAATTACAATATGTTATTTCGAAAATTATCAAATTGTCTTTTTTGCATCGCACATCATTTATATTAAAAATATCCAATTGTGGCACTTTGTTTTTAAATATTTCACCATATTATTATCAAAATATTAATGTAAGAGGCCAGATTATGGTTCAGTGATCACTTCATATAAAAGTAAATTTTAATGAAAGAAGACATTATCGGCTATCCATTCATTTTACATACGAGAAAATAATATATAATCCATTCGAAAAACCAGTCACATTATATTTGAATGAGTCTCTTAATCAAAAATATATCCATGATATAATCATTCACAAAAAAACTACTGAATTAATTATCACATAAATGGTTAATTCGTTATAACATTTTATTCACAATTCATACCTTTTGTTATTTTATTCGGGAAAACGTACTTGTATTACACAAGCAGGGATTTCAAGTAACATGAAGGGAGAAAGTTCGGTTTATTAGATTTCTCATAAAAGAAGCTTTTGTAGGTACTTGATTGAATTCGAATAAAGTTATTCATATTATAACTAAATATAAAGATATATCATAGCCCGAAAAGAGAGTATTACCATTAGAACATTTCCAAAAACATTTTGTATTATAATGATAATCTTTCTTTTTAACAAAATGCGTTCTATCTGACAAATATATTTGTATGAGTGAATGAGTGAGTGAGTCAGTGAGTGAGTTTGTGAGTGTGTGAGAGAGTGAATGAGTGGGTGAGTGAGTGTGTGAGTGAGTGAAGGAGTGAGTGAAGGAGTTAGTGAGTGAGTGAAGGAGCGAATGAGTGAAGGAGTTAGTGAGTCAAGGGGTGAGTGAGTGAAGGAGTGAAGGAGTGAGTGAAAGAGTGAAGGAGTGAGTGAATTAGTGAGTGAATGAGTGGGTTAAGTAGTGAGTGAGTAGGTTAGAGGAGTGAGTGAAGAAGTGAGTGAAGGAGTAAAGGAGTAAATGGGTAAAGGAGTGAAGGAGTGAAGGAATGAAGGAGTGAAGAAGTGAATGATTGAGTGAAGGAGTGGGTGAAGGAGTGAGCGAAGGGATGAGTGAAGGAATCAGAGAGTCTGTGAGTCAGTGAGTCAATTAGTAGGTCAGTCAGTGAGTCCGTTAATGAATGAGTAAATGAATGAATGAGTGAGTCAGTCAATGACTTAATCAGTGAATCAGTGGGTCAGTGAGTCAGTGTATCAATGAGTGAGTGAGTGAGTGAGTGAGTGAGTCAGTCAGTCAGTCAGTCAATCAGTCAGTTAGTTTGTCAGTCAGTCAGTCAGTCAGTCATTCATTCACTCAATCACTCAGTTAGTCAGTCAGTAAGTGAGTCAGTCAATAAGCAAAATGTCAGTGTGTAAATGGATAATTCAGGGAGTCAGTGAGTGATTATTTTCTTCATAATTTATTCTGATTGTTAAGAACATAGTGACAATTGTGATTTTTTTTAAATAAATAAGTGTCATCTTACCCTTTTTGCCATATGCTGATATTCCCAAACTGGCTTACTAAAGCTACAATTATATACCATGAATAGCACCATTTAGCTGGCAATGATACATCTCCATATAAACTGGCAATTGTATATAAAGCTAAATTTCCAAATTTACTTTTCCGGATGAACTGACAAGTTTTTCCCCCCAACCTGATAGAACACCTACTGAATTTTGGGGATGACTTTCAAAAGGTTATCAGTTCACACAGGTATTCAGGTGTCAAATCATTGATGGATTTATAAATTATTAATAAAATCTTGAAATTGATACGCTCTCTAACAGGTGGTGAGTGTAGATTTTGAATAATTGGGGTGGTGTGATCATATTTTCAAATATTTGTCACTATGCGAGCTGCACTATTATGTATTCGCGAAGGTAATTGAAATTATAATCACATATGCCATATAACAGGGATATTATAGTGTATATGAGATGCAACACGGATTACAGTGACAAGTGCTTCTTGTGTCAATAATGCTTTTAAAGTGTGGATTTCCTAAAATAGTAGTAGGCAGCTTGATAGACTGATGTGAGACATTCATAGAAGTTAATTCACTGGTCAAAGATAAACTCTAGATTTTTTTACTGATCTATTAGTGATAATAGAAGGTGCACCTATCCGTAATGCTGATATATTTGTGGATTTAACATGATGTCGTCATGCCAAATACATCATATTTGTTTTATTTTCATTTAGTCATAGAAGAGTTTGAGTAATCCATAGCCGAATAAAAAAAATACGATGTCCTAAATACTTCAAGGAAGAGAAGAAATTAAACTCATTGGCAGGATCCGGTGTTGTATACAGTTGAGTGTCATCAGCATACAAAATATATTTAACGCCATTCCAAAGATGACCGAGAAACATTGTGAAATTCAGTGGACGAAGAACTGAACTGTCTGGTACACCAGAATACAATAACTCAATGTCAGATAAAATACCATGAACATACACTCTCTGGGAGCGTTGTTCTAGATTCAAGTACTTTATCTGAGAGACTGAATTTTTTTTAAACTAGAGAAACGTGCATTATGGTCAACTGTATCAAATACAGCATAGATGACCAGAAGAACAAGTAGTACTGGCTTACCTTGATCAATTGACATCATAATATCATTTTTACTCGAATCAACGCGGTTTCAATACTGTGACCACTTTTATATGCAGACTGTAGTGATTCATCAATGTTATTAATGATTAAATATGTATTTAGATTGAAAGCAATTTCCCTTTCTATAACTTTAGATAAAAATCTAAGATTTGAAACAGATCTGTCGTGGCTTTGAATATTGCAATCCATATTGTGATTTTATTAATGGTTTTTCAAGGGCAGTTTTAATGGAGCTTGGGATAAACCCTGAGATAATCATTTACTAACTATATTTGTAATTAGGCTTATCAGAACACCCAAACACTCTATCACAGGCCATGTAGCCATAGGGCCAACTGCATAGAAAGCATTAGATGACCTTTTCAACAACTGTTTGATATCAATTTATGTAAAAGGTTAAAATGTCCCTGTGATAAGGTGATGGAAGGGAACCCATCGTGTATCTTTAATATCTTTTGACAGAAGAAGTTATTAAAACAATAGGCCCTAATCTTTATCTGAGTTTCTAATATTTGGTAGGACAGTCTCTTTCTGAAACAGATTTTTGTTTTACCAGTCAAAATTTGCATTTAGTATGCTTTAGCTTGGGGTAGTTATTAAAGAAGTGGCTTTTGTATTTGTAAGTCTTATATAACAACGTTTTTTTTTTTATTATTTTGCATGTTTTGCAAATCAACTATCCATTTAACCTATGATAAAAATGTTATTATCTTCCTAACGAAACCATATTTGCTAATATAAGTTTTAGTGTGGACTAGATATAAGAATAAGTAAAACGGTTCTAATAAAGACATAATATATGTCAATGTTGAATCTGAATTCAATATGATTACATCTCATCTAGCACACATATCTAAAAATGTACTCTCTGAGGGAATAATAAAAGCTAGTGATATAATACAAAGAACATTTACGAGAGTGATGAATAATAAATTATGACTTTCCTTTCTATATTTCTTTTTGTGTCCATTTTGTTGTTTTCACCTTTCTTCCCTTTACTGTAATCTTCACTGTAAGTATTAATCTTATAAGGGGTTCTAGGGAAATACACCCAGTTCATCGGAAACATGCATTAGTAATCTTATTTCAGTTATGCTAAGGATTTTTCAAGACATTTTGATATAAAAAAAACATTAATCCATTTTCCGCTTTGGTCTTTACAGTATTAAAATATACTCTAGGGCTTATTTGTGATATAAATATCTGTACTTAACTTGAATTTGACATTCAATGTATACATAACAACAAACAAATGCATGTCATTTGCAACCGGGCAAATAAGTAAGTGGTTCCGTCCTATATTTCTTTGTGTCTTTGTGTCAAAGATCTGGCTGCTGATATATAAGCTATATTATATGAAGCTTACCCAGTTTTTAGTGAAGGTAATGTGTCTGTATATAAGTTAATTTGATCCATTTGGGCTTATTTAAGCTCCACTGTTCATATATTATATATATATATATATATATATATATATATATATATATATATATATATATACTATATTAATATAATAATATTATTACAATAAAATCAAAACTACAAACTAAATAATAATTATCAGTATCTATTCATATTCAGTAAGTAATATCCGTCTTCAAATATGTTCCTAATATAAACAACACGAATAGAATCTCCGGGAATGTTTTTTCATCAGTAGCGATGTAACTTTGTATTAAAGGCTATAATAATAGTATAGTTACCTGATAAAAGACACTAAACTCAACCGAACCAAGGCTACCAATAATCAATATTTCAGTACCTATCTAATAAGATCATAACACAATGTGACTTAAACGTTCTGATATCGCAATGGCTAATTATCTTGCCTACAAACGAACAAGTT
Organism: Paralvinella palmiformis; assembly: GCA_025642065.1. NCBI lineage: Eukaryota > Metazoa > Annelida > Polychaeta > Terebellida > Alvinellidae > Paralvinella > Paralvinella palmiformis. The sequence continues at coordinate 113,529 of JAODUP010000755.1, read as the reverse complement.
ATATTTAGGATCCGACTCATCCCTGGGTTTGGTGGATATTTTTCCCTATGTAGTGATCCCTCGATCATATACCCCAAGTATAACAAACTACAAGGGTAAACAACTTAACTCGATTCAACGCACATTTTCTGTATGCATAACCTAAATATTTCTTTGCAATATTTTGTTTATGAAATGTTGTTTTTCAATAAGTATATATACTGTATGGAACCATATTTATTAGGTTCCGAAAACCAACAAATATTCCTAATTGCTCTGGTCCCGAAACTTCTAATTATGAAATCCAGGTAAATACGTAATGGTCTATATATGTCCAAATCGTATTTTTTATCGGTTATCATAATTATGTGAAGACATCTCAAAGTTGTCCTTATCTATCCTATCCTTCTCCTCTTTTGGGTGACACGATGAAAACTGAACAAATCCTTAATCAGCGTTATCCTGTTTTTTGCGAGACACAAAGAATATCGAGGACAAAGAAGCCAAAATACCAGGACAATAACGAGAATGACAACTGAAGCTAAAGACGCAATCAAATCTATGAAAAGACCTTGGCCATTATCATTATTCTCGTGCCAAGTATCTTTTTTGCTCCATCTCATAAACGCCTATCTCATCCACGTCTTGATCCTCCTTATTCGTGAACGGAATGGCCGAACTGTGAATAGCAAATGCAAGTCCAGCAACAATCGAAACAGTTTAAGTTCATGCTTCAAAATATCATTTAGATGGCCGTTAAATTTCCCTTGAAAGGTTTTCGGTTGTTCTGTGGCCTGTGATGAGGTCACTAAAACTGAATGGCTTATAGTCATTGTAATTGATGTAGAGTCGATGGTGAAAATATTAGAATTTAACACTATATTAGCAGGTGAGCTTGTATTCCTTATTATCGGTGTGGAATATGTGTCACTCAGTTTGTTACGGGTGGCAGTTTTGTTGTTACCTAATAATGCTGTGATTTCCTCATTTTCCAACCTTATCCATCTTTGCCTGGACACGAATTAAAGGAATACATTGAGAAATAATTAGAAATTCATTGTTTCTGTTTTTCGTTATTCCTGATGTGGCCAATAACGAAAGTTGGTATAAGTTGAATTTTCCAGTTACACCATATAAATATACGTTATTCATTTGCTTGTTGTGATCTAGCAAAATATTGTTGATTTTTTCACCTTTTACAATAACATCTTTTAATGACGGAACTATTGTTATACTGTTTGCTAAACTTGACCCTATTCTTTGACCTGTGTCGGTACAATGTCCTTCTTTGTGTTGTAGCACCATCGCTTGCTTCTCTTAATAGATGGTAATAAAATCAGCTGGGGGCAATTCGAAGTCGAGAGCAAGCTGAGTGGATAGATTGAAAGTGTATTCAAGAGCACTTGCTCACAAGAACCCTTGTATCATCCTCAGCATGCCGTGAAAGGAAAAGAAAAAAAACCTAAAGATGACTTGAAATGACAAGAGATTCTCAACGTATTCGGTTGATTTTAGGTTTCCTTTGCTTGAGAAATACCTAATGCTGACAATGGAAACGAAATAATTATACTACAATAGTTAGTTGAATTAGATACAGATATATCTTTTCACCCATTTTTAATTATATGCCAATCCGAAACATAAAATTATAATTCTCTAGCAGAGAAAGGAATCTGTAAAATGAGTGTCCTACGCGAATTTCGATATATACAACAATTACATTTTAAAAACATCGCGGCTCACGTTGTCTCACTATTTATCCATGTTGTTGTATCTTATGGGTAACAGATTAACTACAATTTCCATGCCATGTTTGGAGGCGGTAAGGCAAATTACTCTGACTTTGTCGAATGAAATATAAAACCTTTCATCAATATGTTTGTATTTCATCTTTATTATAAATCTGCCTTATACTGCTAGATTATGTTTACATAATGTCTGCTTGAATTAAATAGTTTCAGCCATTGCGGGGTATACTTATAAAAATATATGTGTTAATTAACATTTGAACTGTCCATACACCATAACTAGCCGTGATTAATGATTGTATGGATACCATTAATTTGTATTTCATACTCCTTCAGTCTGACAAGAGGCCGTGGAGTCATATTAATCCGGTGACCATATCGTGCCAGAGTCTTTATCAAATGTACCTCCGGTACCTGCAGCAAAGGGAGCATTATGTTACAATTACGTTCCTTTAGTGACATCATATATAGGAGATATTCGAGGTGCATGTGTTATAAACAATGACAATAAGTATAAGGTAGACATTGTGGACTGTCTCTTCGTTAACATATGGAAGAAATATAGTCAAAATGATAAAAATTGTGAAACCTGACATATAAAAAAGAAGTATTGCTTTACGTAAATAATGGTAGTGAAGCAGATAGCATCACATGATCTATGACATTAAAGAATGTCAAGTCAGGTGTTGAAATGGTCCACAGTGATGAGTATTAAGGTTCTTGATAATCCTTTCTTAAATGATAGACATAAACTCAATCCATTAACATCTGAACACATCAATTACTTTATTTCCCTCACTCCAGCTATTACATAACATAATTAGTAAAACCGTGGATATGATACTGTCTTCCTGGTTAGAGACATGTTTAACGTTAGTCTCCCTTTGCTCATAGAGTGCAGCCACAAGAATCTTACATCATGTCTCCGCCGTCACTGAAATACTGTGGACTAGACTTTCAGCCTCCACGAAGGTATATATTATCTGTCTGTTTGAGGGTCATTCTGTCTGTCAGTCTCTCTCTTTTTTAGTCTGTTTGTATGTCTGTCTCTCTTTTAGTATGTCTATATGTCTATCTGTTTGTCTCTGTCTGTCTGTCTGTTTGTTTGTTTGTTTGTTTGTTTGTCTGTCTGTCCGTCTGTGTGTATGTATGTATGTATGTATATATGTATGTATGTCAGTATGTATGTCTGTCTGTCCGTCCGTCTGTCCGTCCGTCCGTCTGGCTGGCTGGTTGTCTGGATGGCTGTCAGCCTGGCTATACAAAAACGTCAGAAAAATAGCAAACCTTGTAAAATATACTTACTCTTATAATGTCTTAGATTATCCTTTCTTTAATGAAAGATTGGTGTGTCACTACTAACATTAGGTTTATTGTCTAGGTAATACATTAATTGATGTATTCAATACGTAATATGTACAAGACCAATACCATTTACCTCTGGTTTAAATATGACAAAGTGCCCTATGCAATAAAATAAATCCACAGATACTGTAATATATACAAAATATTTCTTTTATATCCAATGTCGTCTTACCTCAATGATTATGCTATGTGTTCACAACTAAGGCCTTAGTATTTGAAAGGTGCCACTGCTGTTGGTAAACCAGCTCCAGATGGTTAGATCGCTAATTTACATTCTGGACACTCGGGAATAGTTTCCCACTGATGCTACCTGAATCACAATAAATATCTTCATAATATATTGGCAGAAGAGTGACATTATCCTTTTGAGGTTAGCTATAAAACCATAGTTGAATCCCGTGTTGTGAAGATAAAACCCTTTTATCAGATGCCAATACTTATCTGTGAATTGTGTCTGTGCTATTAAACACATGTACTACGCCTACAGCAGTTGGAAAAGTTGCATATGTTTCACCTAAATAAATACCACATTGTGCTCTACCATTAAATGGAATAGTCACACAAATGCTCATTTTGAGTTTTTGATCTAATATATCTAATACATTTTGTTATTCCTATTAGCATTTTCATATTTGCAACCAATTGTTTTATACAGAGAAAATTAATCACCGTAAAACGTTATAAACAACGTGATGGTTTCCTTAAAAAAGATGAACAAAAATATTTATATATTCCTAGAAAAGTACAATAATTTATTTTAAAATAAACAATTGCTTTGCATATCCTTTATATTAAAAAAAAATAAACTTGTGGCCTTTTGTTTATATTTTTTCCCCTTAGAGTGTCTTGTTAATTCCTTAAATTCTAACAATATTGATTAGCGTTTTTAACCTATGCTGACCTTCATACAGTATTTCATTGGTTTTCATTAATAAAATAAAATACTTTTGTTTCTAATTTTAGCTATTTAATAAATAAATACCTTAAAACAGACACATTTCAAGAATTAGAATATTGTTTATGATATAACCTGTTTCTAGTTTACCATATTTTTATGATAATGTTAATGTAAGAAGCCAGATTGTGATTCAATGGTCACTTCATATAAATGGAAATTTCGACCAAAGACATTATCGGATATTCATCCTTTTTACGCACGAGAAAATCTTATATATTCTATTTGAAAAGCTAGAATCACATTTGGCCATATTTGTCCAAATATCACAATTATATTTGAATAATTCTCAAAATCAACAAGAAACTCAAATTCAATTTGATATCATGGCCTACTTCTTCCAATGGCATAGCGATAAATATCTGACTTTCAACTTTGACAAAATGTCGAGATATATAAGAGTCCGATTTGAGAATAAATATTTATTAAAATAACCAACACGTTAATTTGGGGTACAAGTGTTACTAAATTGTTTTCATCAAATTACTTCGTTCATAATTGATTTCATTTCCTGTTATTCTGATTCATGAATCGCATCGAAAAGAAGTCTGTCCTCATGATGACTTTCTATGATATTCACCAGCTCAGTTAATTATGACATAATTAAAAATAACAAAGAGGAAATCCATTCATCAATTGTGATATATGTCTGATATCTGTTCACATTTCAATAAAAGATTTCGACTAAGAGGTGTGGAAATAATAACATATTATTAATACTCTTATTGAATAGCATTTGCTTCTTAACGCTCAACAGAATATCATTCAGAACAATCATAACTAAGGAATAATTCATATTAGATTAAAAATCTTGAAGAAGTAATTCAGGCAATAGATATATTTTGACAAGTTTATCTCAGAAAGGAACAGATCACTATTCCCATAATGCCCGGTTAGCTCAGTCGGTAGAGCATGGGACTCTTACTGTTAGTTATTAGGACTGGAGTAATCCCAGGGTCGTGGGTTCGAGCCCCACATTGGGCGAATACTTTTCCCCATATCAAACCATCAACCAAAATCAGGCCATGATATTTAAATGCTTATCATTTTCCAAATCAGCCATGCACTCTCTCATGACATTTACGCTTACCAACTTTCTCTCCTCATTCATTAATAAACTGCATGCTTTTGTTAGCGAAGTTCTATTCATCAAGTTATTGCAACTGATATAATCATTTGCTCTTTACATAGGTTTCATTCAAATTCATTTTGACGAAAGAAATTTCAGATACCTTCCAATTGATAAATCGAGCTGTTTTCTAATAGCTTTAATTACAGACAATACCATCATATATTCATTCACAAATAAAATAATTGAGTATTTTATCAGAATGTCATGATTGGTGTCTTCAAATTCTTTTGATAAATAACACAAAACAGATACCTTATATTTTATTGCATTTGAAATGACGTTCTTCACAGCGTAGTTAATAAGCTTATTTGTTGGCTGTGTGATATAGTTATTTAGATTAAAACCCAAACTGATGTGAATACAAAATTGTTATTGTTATTTAGTATTATTTAGGTCCGTATAACATAAAGTTTATATACAAATTGTATTAATTTATTTATTAATAATTAATAAATATTTAATTATAGTTCTAGAAATCAATTTTAATGTATTAAATCAAATGTGGTATTTCAAATATTGTAGCCTACTAAGAATTATTATCTTAAATAAAATGACTGAGCAAGAGAGTCAATATGTGAATTATTGAGTGAGTGCATGAGTTAGTCAGTGAGTGAGTGAGTAATGTGTTTAATTAAAATTTTAACCATTCTGTTATTAAATACAGGCTTATATGCATATGCCTATGAGGAAATATGTATAAGTGTGTCTATATGTATGTGTATGAGGTGTGCCTAAGTGCGTACATGCGTACATATTTGTATATTTGTATGTTTATGAGTGCTTGTGTTTTTCTTATGCTATATAAACATGGTGGTACTGGCTAAGATGATAATGTCCCAAACATCCATAAAATATATTCCTTCATACATCTAGACATACATAAATCTACGTCTACTTAAAAACACATTTAAGAACCTATATACAAAAGAACCCTATCCACTGATAGTACGTCTGGACATCTATCAGCCTGTTAAGTCGAAACAAATCACTTTTAGCAAGCGATGAAAATGGATGAAATCAATTATAGGCTACACAGACATATGTGTAAAGCAAACTCTATGTATTTTGTCTAGTTTGTTAAACAGATTTTAATCCACGAGATTTACTTAATTAACTCCCTATATACGAATTTCATATAGAATATTTCAATTTAAACACTAATAAAACTCAAACAAAGACATAAGTAGGGTATCAAATGTACAACTTGAAATAATCCAGTGTATGTTTGATAAAATATGCTCTAATTTCTATGTAAATAGATTCCACGCACAGAAGTAAACTAGCCAATCGAACAATATGTAATTCGTAATTGTTCCGCCATTTACAAATCAATACAGGATAGCATAGGAAAGGCTCTTATATGAATTCTAAATTCTATCACATTTTGTATTATTATTTAAGAACTAGTTCCTTGATTATAATCAAATATTTATCTACATAAAAGCTTTTTTCAGTTAGAAAGTTGGCGACTTATGCCATTTACATTGGGGCTTATCATGAAATAAAGCAGAGCTTGTGAACTTTATTCAGAATTTATAAACGTAAGAATACAATACATAAAATATAATATTGTAACATTAAACACACGAGAAAATCCGAGGAAAACACAAAAGATTAAAGACTTATTTCCATATTATACATTAGAAAAATTTTAAAAAATTTACTTGACCCGAAATAGAGGTACACTAATGCAAAATAATAATAATAATAATAATAATAGCATAAAAATTACTAAATTTAGCAATTGATTAGTAATAATTACATAAAAATATTACAAGAAAGATATAAGATTATAACCTGACTGAATTGAAAAAAGTACACTACAATTAGTAACACAGTTCACCAGAAATTTAATATTAAGTAAAAACCATAATTTAGTTTTTCTTTTATATAGTAATACATTCAAACTAAATTAAAAACTTTTTTAAACTAGTCTTTTTCAACTCTATATTAAACATCAGTAGATAAATTATCCTGTGCAGTAGTAGCTGTGAGTTTTAAGATTCCTTTATCAATTAAACTCCTATAACTAGAAATAACAAGCGAAGCTTGACTACAGCGAATTATGTTATGTACATTGTTAACTTAATTAAAGTAATGCAAGATGTATGTTGGAGCATCAACATGTATAATATATTGGGTATGTCCAAAGTTCAACTGAGAACTCGTTTTCTACCGGTAAACAACTTAATTAAATATGGAGATAATTATACTACAGTTTTTAGGAGTTCATTCACGTCATCAGTTTGAATAATTATAGTCTCAAGGCTGTCGTCAGTTGCACTAACTAAATTACGAAGACAAAGGAAATTCAGGTAAAAGGTTTGTAAAGCGTTGCTTCGAAGAAAGATGCGGCACTTTGAAAATAACAATAAATAGGGCAACATAGGCAGTTAGCACAAACATCATCAAAACTAATATGTTCTGCCTAGTGTGTTACTCTCAGGCATCATGATTGTAAGTGGTTCTTTATTTGAGCACTGTTTCGTATGGCGAGGTACAATTATATATCTAAACCGTAGAAAATTAAGTAAATTATACTTAACTTACACGTTGCTATCACGTAATTTCAACGTAAAAGACAATTAAATATTTTCTGACATTGACATGATGATGATGATTTATGTTTTACGGCCACTTTTAGGCACTTGATGGTAGTCTAATGGGCCGTGACATGGACAAGAATTTAAATCAAAAGCACGTGGACTTCCATAGGTAACTTACCGTGCGCATATATCTCTATGATGATATAACTATCATAAGTTATAATACTGTACAGCGACTCAGAACAGGGTTACCTGATTCTGGCGCTATATAAACATGCATTATTATTATATATATAAACAGAACAGAAACATAATTTGCCAACACATAATTGTTCATTTCCATCAAGTGATATCCACCTCCAAATATGATCGTGATACAAACGACACGAATATATAAGATGATGCAGAATAATTACAGTTATCAGATAAAAGCTGAATTCAAATAAACTAAGGTTACTATTAATCAGTACATATAGCGTACGTGTCTAAAATCAACTTCTGAATACAATATAACGTGATGTTCTGATAGCTCAGTAGCTAGAGAACTGTCCGATAAATGTACGGGTTGTCAGTTAGGATCCGGTTAATACCTCAGTTTGTTGCACATGTTCCTCGACCATATGTCCTAAGGATGATCAGCTCTGAGGTTAAATAACTAAACTCAACTTCATTGGGCAATATGTTAAATATTGGTCAAATATATTATGGACTATTTCTGAAATATTTCCTTCGCAATATTTTGTTTAATAAAAGATACATTTCAATAATTATCCCTAAAGTCAACTTATTACACTAATAAATTTAGTTACGAAATCCAGATAAATATCGAAGAAAAGAATATATTTATTATAATTGTGTATAATAAAATAAACTGATGCATACAAACAATAAAAGGAAATATTACGTGTCACCGACAAGTTTTTACTAATTCAGTGTGTGTGTTATATATATATATATATATATATATATATATATATATATATATATATATATATATATATATATATATATATATATATATATATATAGACATAAAAATAAATATGAAATATATTTTTTATCCGTTGCATTCTTTTGTGGAACAGCATATTAGGACCAGTTTAGTGTTTATGATCTGTTCAGTGGTATCAGCGTAATCATTGATACGTGACAAATATTTTGGCATACGTTTTTAACACGTGATATTGTTTTGGGTGAGTGGGTGACTAATAAAACACCCAAGGTCCATGTGGCGTGATATCTGAGGCTATATATAAAGGGATAGAGCTATTGCTATATCTAATTGTACTCGGGTGTGCCGGCGGAATTTGCTGAAATGTTTGACTAACTTTCTTGACATCATGACCCGTCATTTAATGAAGGAATTTATCGACGAGTTATTGCCATGTGGCGTATGGGTTCCAAACAGAAGGTCATTGCGCAAGCTCTTGGGATAGCAATGGGAACAGTCCCAAAGGTGCTAAAGAGAAATCGTGAGATGGGCGTACCCACACCCAGAGCTAGACCCGGACGTCCCCGTAAGACAGCAGAAAGGGAAGACCGTTATCAGCTACGTTTGTGCCAAAATGGGCGTACCAAGTCAGCAAACACCCTTCGTTCTGAGTGGTTACGGTTCACTAATATTCCTGTATCCAGAATGGTAGTGAATCTGCGATTGATCCGTGCAGGTTACTTCGCCAGGAGACCTCTGAAGAAACTTTTATTGTTGCAAAGACATCGACAGGCGCGAATGGATGGGCTAGAAAGCATATCCGCTGGTGACCAGGTCATTGACAGCATGTCATTTTCAGCGATGAATCCAGATTCCTGCTTTACCGGATAGATGGTCGTATCCGGGTCCGCAGACAGCAACATCAGGCCTATAATGAAGATTGCATCGTACCTAGAGTCCAAGCAGGGGGTGGTGGAGTTACCATATGGGGTGCTTTCCACCATGGTGGAAAATATAACCTTCACATTGTGAATGGAAACCTGGATCAGTAGCAGTACCTACAGATCCTGGAGGAAAACGTATTGCCATTTGCTCGTCTGACACGTGTGCATAATTTTGTGTACCATGATCACAACGCCAGACCGCAATTTCATGGAAACTGAAGGGATCGAACACATGAAATTGCTAGCAGTGTCTCCGGATATGAATCCTATAGAGAACTTGTGGTCAGAAGTAACACGCACCATGGATGCAAGTGCCAACCTACCTACTAATCTGGCCGAATTGCGACCGGCAGTTATTGTTGCATGGCAAACTCTGCCTCTTCAAATCCTGGCAACCCTGATTGAGAGCATGCCTCGATGAGTACAAGCTCTGTGCGATGCCCGTGGTGGTCATGCCAAATATTGAACTGTGATTCATGTGCCTCAGTGAACACTCTAAATAATTAGAACGTTTGAAGCCGATTTCCTGACAAATTTCTGCTTTATGTAATGCATTGCTTAACGGCCCCATATGTAGTATATTTAGCATTTTGGCATTAATACTCATATTTCATTATATTCACCATGATCCAGAATACCCATAGTCTTTCAAATGCATCAATATATTCTTCCTAGGGTAATTATATCGATAAATTTATAAAATTCACATATCCTGATACTCTCGCTGGAAAAACATAATTCTAAGTAAGAAATAACAATAAAATTATATCCATATTTATTTTCAAGTCTGTATATATATATATATATATATATATATATATATATATATATATATATATATATATATATATATATATATATATATATATATATATATTATTGCTGATATCATACTTATAAGTTAATAAATGATAAATTACGGCTTCAGGTAGGTAAGAATACTGGTTCTGTAGCATCGTCAGTGAAGAACTTGGGAGTATATTTTGATACATCCCTGACCATGGAGAAACAAGCAAATGTAATATCCAAAGCCTGTTATTACCAACTTCGTAATATTGGTTATATCAGGCGGTACATCACATTGGACGCTTGCAAAACACTGGCACACGACCTGATAACATCTCGGCCAGATTACGGCAACGCTCTCCTGTGTGGTCTTCCAAACAAACTGATGAGACGGCTACAGGTTAGTCACTCGCACTCATAAAAGAGAACATATAACACCAGTCTTAAACTCACTGTATTGGCTTTCGGTTATATATAGGTCGCAGTACAAGATTTTGATGTACACTTTTAAGGCACTTCAGGGGACTGCCCCTCAGTACTTTGAGGAACTTGTTGTTCTATATCAGTCGACAAGGTATCTACGGTCTGAGTCTGGAGCATTCTTAGCCGTACCAACAACACGCGGAGTGACATACAGTGATATATGTTTCAGAAGGGCTGCTGCAACCTTATGGAATCATCTTCCAGTAACTATCAGAAAGTGCAAGACCCTTGATACCTTCAAAAAGAAGATAAAAACTAATCTTTTTGTTTAAGCTTTTCCTAGCTCAATATATTAGGTATTTGGCTGGAAAGAACTATGTATTTTTAAAGATGTAAATCTGTTACATCCATAGCATTATTTATTGTCAAGCGCCTTAGAGTAACCTTCTTACGGGTTACATAGGGCGCTATATAAATATATATTATTATTATATATATATATATATATATATATATATATATATATATATATATATATATATATATATATCGATATCTTCATTGTCATGGAGAAATTCCATCATCACAATCATGCGGAAACATCTCAAATGTGTATTTCATCAGTGGTCCACTGTCTCCTATTTGTTTCCTCATTGGGTAAATCGTCGTACACTAAACAAAACCTTGAACAATCGACGACGAAGAAACCAAATACGACGACAATAACGAGAAAGACGGCTGAAGATAATGATACAATTACAGCTATGACAGTTAATTAAAGAGCCTGGCCATCATCATTATTCTTACACGATGAGTTAAATTTCTCATCTTCCTTGAATAATTTAAAACATTGTATCACTGATATTCGGCTATGGACGACTTAAAATTTGGTATCACCACATTGTACGTGTGCGCGTGTGCGCGTATGCGCATGTATGTATGTATGTATGTATGTATGTATGTATGTATGTATGTATGTAGCGATTCCATCTCATGAAAGTTTATCTCATCCACGTCTTTATCCTCCTTAACAAAGAAAGGAATGCCGGGACACTGAACGACAGACATTTGCCACTTCAAAAAACCATTTAGGTGGCCATTTAAATCATCTTTGAGAGATTATTTATAGACAACGTCCATAGATTATTAACAGTTGCATGTGATGACGTCATAAAACAATTAATGAATTTTTGGAGGTCGATTTTGTGGTTGTTGTTGTTGTTGTTCCACTTTACGTGATTCAGCTGTATGAGAGAGCAGCGGAAAATATGATTCATCTATATGTCTATATCTCAGATTTATTATGTTTACATAACATATTGCATGGATCCTGTATTATCAGCTTTACCTGCAGTATTACTTATTAAAATTCATTTGTTAATTAAAATTATTTTTTTTATACACCACAAATAGCTGTGATTAATATTGTGTGCCTATCATTATCTCGTATTTCACACTCATTCTGTCTCACAAAAGGCACTTGAGTCGTATTAGTCCAGCGGCCATATCGTACGAAAGCCTTCATCAAACCAACTTCCGGTCTCCGAGCCAAATGGAGCACTAGATAGATAGATATCCGAGGTTCCCGTATTATCATCAACGGCATTGAATATAAAGAGCTCATCGTGGAATGTGTCTCCGGCCTCAGATGCAAGAAATATAATCAAAATGAAAAACAAATATTCAAACCTGAAATAAGAAAGAAAATAGTAGTTTAACTAAAAAGTGTTAGTGAAGCGGCTAACATTAACATAATGCTTTGTACTAAACAATATCACGTCAGATGTTAAAAATGGTCTACAATGATGAATCTTAAAGTTTCGCTTATGAATAGTATCAGTGAACCTAAACTAATTTTATTTATTTTGGGCGATTTACATAATGCCATCACGTACAACACGAAGACGGGTTATATTGTTCGAAAAGTTTACCAAAATTTGGAAGATACTAATTTGTACGTGAAATTTGCTTATAAATGAGTATTAATGATTAAAGGTGACTGAACTACTGATGTGTTCTGCATGTAATGCAGTGATATATTAAGCATGGTAAGCTTATTACCAGGAAAAGGATGTCACAGCATGAATATTCTGTTCTCTATTTTCTTCCTCCAATATTCGTCATATTTTTGCTAAACTGAGTTGTGTGCTGATGTCATCAGTCTGTGTGTGTTTTAGTATAGTGATTCACGTATCTAAAATAGATGAGACTGACAATAGACCTTGTCAACTAATTTTCCCGGGCTTTTACACTTCGGGTCACCGCCGGGTACAGCCCAGAACAGGGGAGGTGGAGTTTCATGGTTTTCAATGTAGGCCGGATTCTTGTTCTGAACATCTCGGTGTGAACAACGATCTACTGCGTAATAGAATTGGAATTCAGATAGGAAAATACTTTTAGTGATAGATTAGTATCTAATTATTCAGCATATTCCATTAATAAATCTTGTTATTGTCAACAAATGAGAGTAAATATTTCATTGGAAGTCCGCTAGTATCGGTTATCGGTTGAAATTGAAATGGCGACAGACGGGGTTTATTTACATCTTAAAATCAACTCATGGTTCGCGTTAATTCACGAAAAATAATACCCAAATGCAATATACCAATGCCGGATTATTGCTCTATCATATTTCAATCATTAGTTTTGTGTAACACAATATGTCTCCGATTTGATGAGTATTTTCGATCCAAATACCACAGCCGTTTGTTTATTAGTATTATGTGCCGCCGCGTTATCACCGCCGCGTTATAATCCGGTCGTGTTTACGACCCGATTGTAGTAGTTCTAAATACTGCCGCCAGATGTCACTAGCTTAATTGCCAAAGTCTATTGGCTTAGATACTTCCTTCGATAAACAGCGATGATCCTTAAAACTTGCCTTCACTAAATTATCACAATATTGATAGTATTGTGTTAAATGCTACCAACAACTTGTTGATCCTCATTTTAACATAAACCAAATCCATTAACTTATAAAAACGTCCATCGCTTTCTTTTCCTTTCTCCGTCTATTAAATAATACAATTAATACAACGTATAGATATGATATCGTCCTACTGGTTGGAGAAAGGTTTATCAATAGTCTTCCCTGTGCAAATATTGTATTGCTATCAGCATCCTACAACATGTCCACTAAATATTTCATATGCTATGGGCTTGTCGACTGACTAGTCTTTATGTCACGTCAGCCACCACACAACTACAAAGCTACAGCCGATAATAAGGTTTCAACATGCTGAGTCGGTTAAGCGAACCGAATAGGCATCATGTTCTAGAACGCCATTCTTAATGATATTGTATAGGTTTTGTCTAATTTACGGCATTATGTGAATGAATGACACGTTTTCTTTATCTAATACAAGCTTGTTAATGATCATTGTGTACGTTAGAGTGGTAAGCGGTGACCCTTACCGTAATGTGAGAAGTACGTCTTGAAGAAACAGTCGATAATAGGGAAGAGTTACAGAAGCCCACTAAACTACGAATGGATCGGATATAAAATGTGCGACCCATCGCCAAATACACACACTCATACAGGTAGCCATTACCCATACACATATTTTTAAGTATATCTGTCTGTCTGTCTGTCTGTACGTTCGGTCAGTAGGTCGTTCTTTCTTTATTTGTTTGTTTGTTTGTTTGCCTGCCTCCTTGCATGCTTGCTTTTTGTCTGTCTGTCTGTCTGTATCTCTGTATGTCTGTCTGTCTGTCTTTCTTTCTTTCTTTCTTTCTTTCTTTCTTTCTGTCTGTCTGTCTGTCCCTTCATACGTCCTGATGTCTCCTATCACTTAGCATACTGAAACGCCCATTAATACTATAGTTGGCGTCTTGGTCATCAAAATTAAAGATTTATTAGCGCCACTACATGATCGAGTGAGAATAATCAAAATTGAAATGATATTTCATCAGCAAGATATAAGATCTTCTGAATATACAAATAATGGCTTCTCAAAAACAATTAGTATAATAATGTTTTAGAAAATACCTTTTTGTGGAAAGATTAGAATATCACTCCTAATAATATTAAGGTTAGAATTAAGGAGATACCACAATTGACGTCTTCTAAATGCAATACATATCAGGCCAACATCATTAACGAATACTTCATCTATGATAAATTGACCTACACACCAAAATAAATGTCCACATTCTGTAATCTGGATAATCTACACACAATTTTGCTACCATATCCTATATCTTGTTAGCTCAATGATTATTTAATGTGTTCACATCTGGTACCTTATAATTGGATTGGCACCTCTGTTCTCGGTAAGCCAAATCCAGATGGGAGGAACGCCAATTTACATTCTGGACATTCGACAAAATGTCCCAGCGATGCTCACTCAATCACGATAAATGTTTCTACAATATATTGATGCAAGAGTGATATTATCCATTTGGGTTTAGCTATAAAACCACAGATGAATTCCCCGTTGTCGAGATAAAACACTTTGATCAGCGGCCAAGGCTTATCACTGAATGGTGTCTAGTTTTTATTGAACACGTCCCCAGAAGTTTGTTAACTTGGGAGCGTTTGCTAATATTTCACTTAAATGAAAACCAAAATGCTTTCAAGAAGTAAATGGAACGCTAACAGAGATGCTATTTTTTCATTTAATACATCTAGTGTCCTTTATTCGTATTAGCATTAAAACCTTTGCAACGATTATCATTTTCGTTTTTAATCAGAAATCCTTAATCCCTCTATATCGCTATTATTAAATATCCAATTGTAACTCTTTGTTTATGAAACTTTCCATACAATCTTTTCTCCATAAATACAAACAAAGTTGAATAGTTTTCTATATTTATAATGTCTACTATTTGATAATGACATGGCAATTTTAACATTTTAACAATTTTATAATAGTTCATCACATAAACGAGTTATATTTTATCATATTAACTTTGATAATGTTAATATAAGTGGCCAGATTGCGGTTAGGTGGTCGTCACTTCATGTAAATGTAAATTTCAGTTAGAGAAAACATTCTCGAATATACATTCATTTTACACACGATATTCTATTGTACATATTCTATTTGAAAATTCAGGATCCACATTTGGTATTTTCGAATATCACAATTATATTTGAATGAGTCGCAAAATGAAATGAAAATCTATCCGTGGTATAGTCATTCAAAAATATAACAACTACATTCTCATATAAATGGTTAATTATTCATACCTTTCGTTTTTGTAAAGGGATTTGTTTATGGGAAAGACTTAATTGTATGACCTCAAACAGCGATTCCAAGTGAGGAATTATAGCAAACTACAGGTTCGTAGACTTTCCATAAGAAGAACATTTGCTTGATTATATTTGAAGAATAAACATTCATATTAAAACTTATATATAAAGATATATCATAAGCCAAGGAGAGAATATTACCATTAGAACATTTTCTAAAAATAACTTACTTTTATTAAATAGAGAACCCAGGGGTGAACCACATTTAATATTACGGCGGTAATATTTAGTATTAAGGTATTACTTAGAGAACCCAGGGGTGAACCACATTTAATATTACAGTGGTAATATTTAATATTAACGTATTGCGTTATTTCAAACAATATTGAAATCACTTTCAGCAATACTGCGTCTTCTACAATAATTGAGTTGTTATGAAAGGTTTTATTATTAGCATTCAGTGAATAACGGAAAGCAGACATTTTATGGTTTATTGCATTTGAATTGACAGCGTAGTTAATAAGATTAATTATGGGATGTGTGATAAAGTTATTTAGATAAAAATCCATACGGATATGAGTATCAAATTGTATTATGATTATTTAAGGAATATATTTTATGCCTAGAAAAAGATTATAATAAGTTTAATAGTTGTTAATTCCGTAACAATAGAGATACAAAAAATCAAGATATTTCATCAGCCAAGGAGAGGATATTACCATTAAACCCTTTCTAAATATCAGTAACACTTAAGATGTACAGAACCTAGAGGTGGACCACATTTAATATTATGATGTTAATATTTACTATTAACTATTTGTCTTCTATCTGTCGAACCACGTTTAAATCACTTTGAGCATCAACTCTAATAATTGAGTTTTCATGAAAACAATTTTTAAACTTAGTAAAAGATAATAATAAGCTGAAGAGCCAATAATTCCGTAACAAATAAAAACTTTTTAATTGGAGTTCTAGAAACCACTTTTCAATGAATAAATTTAACATTTATTAATAAGTTGACATATTTAACCGTAAGTGATTTCAAATTAACTAAACAAATTTGCCGTACTACATCAAATATTATAGTTATTTTTAATAGTAAAAGGGAAAACACGTTCAGTATACAGTATATGTTTACAGTAGATGTAAAATACACAAAAATCAGTGAGTGAGTGAGTGAGTGAGTGAGTGAGTGAGTGAGTGAGCGAGTGAGTGAGTGAGTGAGTGAGTGAGTGAGTGAGTGAGTGAGTGAGTGAGTGAGTGAGTGAGTGAGTGAGTGAGCCATCATACCTTCCATCGATTATCCTGGGTGTTAAGATAAAAGTGACACTGGCAACAACAGATTATTAATTATGTATCACTTAACCTCGCTCATCATATACCGACATTTTCCAAACTGGCTTACTGAAAACTACCATTACAAACTGCGGAGAGCAGGCTTTAGCTGACAGTGATATCTCTCTATATATGTTGGCCATTATTTAAGTTGTTCTAGTGACCAACCTTTATTTTTTCTCTAATTCTCAATGTCTGACATTTGAAATGTCATCTCTCTGATTCAGTATAAAACATGCTTTACAAGTTATCTCTTTAATCTTACTCTTAAATACGTTAAATATTAAACGATTAGTATTATTATTTAGTTACCTCAGTTTAGCTGAATGATGGTAATGTAGATCTCAAAAGTATTTGTGTGTATTCATGCCAGATTGATATATGTGGTTTATATGTTGCCTGGTGATGCTTATTACCTTAACCCTGACGTTTAACCATCGTATCAGGTAATAATTTTCAGATTGTTGTACTTGTTAAACTTGCTGTTAAGAAAAAATAATCTGTAAATTATGTAAACTCAAATATTATATTATGTCAGTGTGCTCAGGGGGTGATCATTAGCAGTATCTCATAAAAACATAAATTTGTATGTGTTATATTGTCTAAAGTATAATGTTTATTCGCTTATTCGAGAATGACGCCATAACAGTTTACTCGACTGCCAATGTCAATTTTCTAATATCAATTAAACTATCACTTTCAATAATTATCATATCTTAGCATCTCAAACGCTAAACTCGTAGTTTTTGGTTTTTATAAATTCAACCAATCTTGGCAATAATATTTAGTTGATTGAATAACTGATGTGTTGAATAACAACAATATTCAGGCAGATGAAAATACTCTCCTAAACCGATACCATCTACTAGCTAGCTAATACACAAAATACATAACTTTTCCTCATTTATCGGTCACTTCCATAAATACTAAATTTAAAAAAAATCAAGTAAAACCAGTTCTTTTCATTAAGATGTCGACAAACTGACTGAAGAATTATCTAAATGCGTTGATCTTTGGGCATCATGGCGAGATTTCGAAAGGTCAAATTAACCTCTTCAATTACCCAGTAGAAAAGGTGCATGTTTGTTTTGTTATTCGGGGAGAATCCCCAGGCTGTCGCTTATTCGGCCCAGCCTCTATGTTGGAGTGGAAATCTCCTCCCCCACCACTCACAGGTGAGTAGTAGGGAAAGATGGAGCCGAAATAACCTGAGGGATTTTTAACGTTCCCCTTTATTTTAAATAATTCAGTGGAGACGGCAGCGCCAT
Source organism: Paralvinella palmiformis (assembly GCA_025642065.1). Lineage (NCBI taxonomy): Eukaryota > Metazoa > Annelida > Polychaeta > Terebellida > Alvinellidae > Paralvinella > Paralvinella palmiformis. The sequence continues at coordinate 94,923 of JAODUP010000755.1, read as the reverse complement.
TTAACGTGGTCAGCCACGCAGGATGTAGTGAGCCGAGAAATTAAGTTTCGACCTCTTGCGGGGTTCGAACCTGTGACCGTTGGCACCAAGTGCCGGGTGCTTAACCGCTAGGCCACCGGAACTCACTGCTCAGGTGCATGAAATATAATACGCTATTTATATCCGCTGAACTGCCCGATTAACCATACCATAATCAGGTAGGGATAATTTTGAGCTGATCCCAAAATAGCTAAAAGTCCGAACAGACTACCTTTCTTGCGTTGCTAAATATATGTCTTTGCGTAACATAAGTATCAGAAGATTATTAGCCAATACAGAATATGTCAGCTTTTTCGGAACTATTGTTGTTCTTTCTATGATTCACAATTGTAAGAATTTAAATCTGCGGGATTAAAAAAAGTGTTGCGTCAACTGAAACAAAGCAGCACGACCTCTATTTAATTTACATTATGATACTTACATATGGTTATTAGGTTTTTTAATTTTATTCCATTGTCTGTTTATATTCCTACGTGTTCTTATTATGAGTACGAATTTTTTTTTACATCATGGCCTAAATCGCTGCCATCAAGTCATATGACAAATCCACAGCATAGGTCAGACAGGTTATTAACACATTTCTCGGGGTGAGGTTTTTAAGACTAATCCTATATGGTCCTCAGCCAGACAATAAGAATATCATACATACCCACTGACTGATGAATTACCTTAATAAATTGATATATTCATACATTACCTTCACCAGAAAATAAACAACTATTTAAATTTATTCGCTCTGGTTATAAATCACATGCATTTGTTATCTAAGAATTGTTAAGTGATTAAGATCCTTCCATAAAACATAAACACTGAGACAAGTTATTTCATATAAGAAATATTGTTTGATTGATTTAAATAAACGGTGAAACAAAAAATAAGAAATATATCAATCCAAAGAAGTAAGGGAGATAAAATCAGGATAATTTATTTAACATGAAGAGGACACTTATTTCCGTCACGTAATATTCCATAGGCAGGGTTGGAAAAAAATCATGTTTTATTTGAAGAAATCAAATATTTGATTTTGTTTATTTAAATTGTGTTTATATAAAAATAAACGAAATTACCATAAACAAGTAATTTGTCCAAAAATCTTCAATAAAACATATTAAATATTAACAAATAACAACGTATGATTTTTTATTTCTTAGGCGGCGTTGTATATGTCTGTCTGTGTGTGTGTGTATGTGGGTGTGTGTGTGTTATCAATTTGTATATGTTAATATACGTTATTCGCCACCATAAGGGCAATAGGGGGATTACATAACAAGTGTATTTTGCATGTAAAATAAACATCGCGAAATTAATTAACCTATTTCTGTCTTGGGTCAGGGTATATTATTGTTTTCTATTTCAATATAAGATAAAATTACTTTTGGATTATCTTTCGTCAGTTGTCCATTGTCTATTGTATGTTTCACTTTGTTTGTGATCTGGCGTTAACTTGGTAACGTTGACACAAGGACTGGGCAACCCGGAAGCCTTATATGACGACAGTATCGAGAATGATAGCTGAAGCTAATTACACTCTAATATCTTATATCAAAGCTTTTGACACTTTAACAATATCTTCCTTAAGCTCTTTACCACGAAAGATATTTTACGATATTACACATTATTAATAATTGTATCGTTTACGTATTGTTTTATTTTACAACATTGTACATTATTAATAATTCCTGAAACGAAAAAAGGGCGCAGCAGCATTCGGTAGATTGTGTCCTTTGCAAATCATCATAAGGCTCGTTATACATTCAATTTACTAAAGCATGTTATGTCACTGTTAATGGCCTTTTTTATTTGATGACTATTCAATATTTAAGGCAAGCTAAGTACAGAAAGTTTTATTTCGCAAATAGACAACATATTACATATTAATACTGGAAATCACCAAAGCAGAAAAGGTACTAATGGTTTTCTTATATCAGAATGTCTAGCTATATGTTCGATATAACTGAAATGAGATTAATACATGTGCGCTGATGGAATGTATTTCAAATACAAATGGAATGTATTTCCATCATAATGTGCAGACTTCAGACTAGTAGTTAACATTACGGCAAAGGAAAGAAAGGGGATAAGAACAAAAAGGACAAAAAGCACATTCAGTACGATAGAAATGAAAGCCACAATTCATTATCCATCTCCCTTCGAAATCCTTTTTATATAGAATTCAGCTTGAACATTGATAATATTGAAGCCGTTTTTTCTTGGGTACACGATATTGAGCCTATTCGTTTCTACAAATTTATCCTCTGAAAATAATAAACTCGCAATTTACAATTATCAATCTAAGCCGTATTAAAATAAAACAAACATCTGTAACTTACAGGTAAAGGACCAATAAATATTTGCGGACATGGACAATTACTTAAGCTAAAAGCAAGCGGCTTCCATTGGTCTGCCACAGCGGTCCAATATGTATACTATTGCAACTTTCATCTACATCAAGGGACATCCCTCTCCAAACATAATCGTTATAAAAACAACACGAATATATCAGATGGTACAGCACCATCATAGTTATTGGATACAAGAGGATAAACTCAAATGAAACATTGTTACCATTAATCAGTCCATCAAAAGTACGTGTCTAATATCATCTTCTTAACACAATGTAACATGGGCGTTCTGATAGCTGAATGCCTAGAGAGGTATCCGACAAAGGTACAGGCTCTGTGTTAGGATCCAGCTAATACCTGAGTTTGTTGGATATCTTTCCTTGTGTAGTCACCCCTCAATCATATCTCAAGCGTGGCCAGCATCGAGGCTATACAACTCAACTCAAACCATGACAAATGTTCTGTCATCACGACCAAGATAATCTAATACTGCTTCAATAACAGTCTGTATATATCCATATCATCATTGTCACGGAGATATTCCATTATCATATTCATGTGGAAACATCTCAAAGTTATCTTTAATCAGTGGTCCCGTGTCTCCTAGTCTTCTCCTCGTATTGGTAAATCGTCGAACACTAAATAAAACCTTGGCCAGAGTTATCTTGTCTTTACAATAAACAAATTCGGCAATGAAGAAGCCAAATACGACGACAATAACGAGAATGATGGCTGAAGCTAAGGACACAATAACAGCTATGACTGTTATATCGAGAGATTGACCATCGCCATTATTCTCACGCCATATATGTCGCGTTTCCATCTCATGAAAGTTGATCTCATCCACGTCTTTATCCTTCTTAACCACGAATGGAATGCCGGAACGATGAATAACAGATGGAAGTCCACGGACATCCGAAACTGCTTTTGTTTCCTGCTTCAAAATATCGTTTAAGTGGCCGTCTAAATACTCTTTGAAAGATTTTCGATTGTTGAAAGATGATGTCGATGGGTTATGGTCAGTGACTTGTGATGACGTCGTGAACGGTGAATGGCTTATATTAGTTATCCATGATGTAGAATTGATGGTGAAAATATCAGAAGTTAATCCTGTATAACTGGAGGAGCTAGTATTCCTCATTATTGATGTGGAATGTGGGTCACTCAGTTGTTTACCTGTGATTGGTATGTTTGTACCTAATATTGATCCGTTTTGTTCCTCTTTCAGAACCTTATCCTCCTGTGACTGGACATGCATTAAAGGCGTAGTTTGAGAAATTAGTAGAAATCCATTATTTCTGTGTTTTATTATTCCTGATGTGGCCAATAACTCGAGTCTGTACAAGTTGAACTGCCCCGTTACACCATATAAATAGAGGTTAATCATTTCCTTGTTACGATGTGGTAATGCTACATCATTAAACAATATATTGTTGATCTGTTGACCTTTAACTATCATGTTAATTGTAACTGTGGTATTGTTGCCCTGATTGAGAGGATTCAGTAAATATCTCATAGCAACACCCTTTAATGACGGAACTATCGTCACGCTACTAGTTGAACATAACCGTGATCCTTCACCTGTGTCTGTACAATGTCCTCCTGTGTGTTGTAGCACCATCACTGGTCTCTCTGATTGGATGGTAATGAAATCACCTGGAGGCAATTCAAAGTCGAGAGCAAGTTGAGTGGATAGATTGAAAGCCGACGTTCGAGAGTACTTTGTCAGAAGAACACTTGTATCATCCTCAGCGGCTGTGAAAACATGAAATATGAACGTCACTTGAAAAGACAAGATTCACAGCATCTACAGTAGATTATTATGTATCCTTTGCTTCGGAAAATACTGACGGTAACAAGGAAAACGAGAATCCTTTCTTTTATTTAATTATATTATAATGGCATGATGGAATTTCTATTCCATCCCCTTTATAATTATATATCATTTCCAAACTTTAAATGATAGTTATGATTTATACCATAAGATAAACTGATGCTTAGCGAATACACTATCAAACAGAGTAAAGGATAGATAAATAATAATGTCCTTCTTACAAGACAAGTTTACTATCTGATGAATGAGGAATCACGTTTCTATATTTATGGCAGCAGATACTTTGTTGATACTGACCCGTTATTTGAACGATATCAGATCTCTGAGATATCGGAAACGTAATGAAGTGATTGCCCCATCTGGTAACAGGAAGTGGCTGACTAGTCACTCCATCAGCTTCAGCATAAAATACAGCAACTGGAGCCGAACTGTTTATATCGATTCGTGATATACTACGATTCCAGCTAAACAACATCGTCTGAAAGGAATCAAGTTCTCGGCGTAACATCTCGCCTCCATTATAACTTATGTTGTCATACGAAATATCCGTGCTGTTGTCTTTTGTAGGGAACAGCTTAACGACAATTTCCGTGTTGTTTTTGGAGGCAGTGATGGCTATTTTAGTGGCATATCTGTTGACAAGTTACTCCTGCTTTGTAGAATGTAATGTGTACCCAGTAAATAAGTGGGAGTAATCTGTGTGATTCTTCCACCACATTGAACTGGCTGCATTAAATGTAGACCTATGGGTGATGAGGCTTTTACTTCAATACCTAAAGTAAAAAGAAGACAACTATAACATATCTGTATACATCAATCGTCATATTATTGAAATTATTCCATTTCTATACCTATCACTGTTTGTTTATTTTCTGGGTTTCGAGTTTGTTGTAGTTGTTGTTATTGTTGTTGTTGTGTAGTTGTTAATCCGTCTTACACGAATCGCCTATGTCATAGAGCAACCGAAAAAGAAATATCCTCTATATGCCTATCTCTCGCCTTTGTCATAAGATCTAGTTTATGTTGTTGGCTTATGTTTACATAATATGCTTCTTGATTGATATGCCTTCACCTGTACTTGAAGTTATGCACATTAAAGGTCATCTGTTAATACTAATTGCATATACTCCGGACACCATAACTAACGGTGATTAAAATTGTCATACAAACCGTCATCTTGCATGTCATATTCCTTCATTCTCACATAATGCGGTAGAGTAATATTAGTCCAATGACCATATCGTGCGATACCCTTCATCATACCGACTTCCGGTCTACGTGGCAAATGGAGCATTATGTCGGAGTTACGTTCCTTTAGTGACGTCACACAGAGATAGCTATCCGTGGCGCATGTGTTATCACCAATGGCATTAAGGATAAAGTGGACGTCGTGGTCTTTCTCTCCGGCAACAGAGGCAAGAGATATAATCAAAATGACAAACATTGTGAAACCTGAAATACAAATAATAATTATTGATTTCACATAAAAACCGGTTGCGAAGCAGATACCATCACATAATTCATAATGATAAAAACAAAGTTAAATCAGATATTGAACATGGTCAACATTGATAGATCTACATAATGTTCGTATAAGATTGAAGCTAATAGCTTGATAAATTGACCATAACTTGGTAAATGGTACGTTTGTACTTGCAATTTGTCATCTATTAAAGGTGGCTGAACTAATCATGTTATCCCCGTATACTGTAATGACATATTAAGCATGATAATACTATTATCAGGAAAAAGATGTCGCAGAAGACATGTTCTTGAAGATTCTGTTCTCTTCATTTTCGCTTGGCAATTTCCGCCATATTTTGAATAAACAGTGTTGTGTACTGATGTCAACAACTGGTGTGTGTTTCAGTACAGTGACTAATGTATCCAAAATAGGTTAGACTGACAATTAGTTTCATTATGTCAGTAACGTAGCCATGCCCTTCATATAAATAAATGCGTCTTAACCACGTTCGTAATCCCGAATGTTTCAGGCTGTAGAATTGGAAAGAATACTTATCAGCATTTCGTGATGTTTTTAAACTCTGTAGGCAAATTATTTCCGTAGATAAACAGAGATGGCAGTCACTTCCTTATAACGTACCTTCACTACGTTATCACAATGTTGATAATTTTCCATTGAACGTTTGATTTCTTCCACTGCTTGTTAATCCTCCTTTTACCATAAACTCAATCCCATAACATGTGAACATATCAATCGGTTCTTTTTCCTTTCCAACCATTACATAACATAGTTAATGCATCCCAAAGATATTATGTCCTCTTCCCGGTTAGAGATGTGCCATTTGTCTTCCATTTGCTCATATAGCGCTGCCGTCAGCATCCTACATCATGTCGCTGCAATCTCTCATCTGCTGTGGGCTGGTCGATTGGCTGGCCTTTTATACCACGTCAGCCACCACAAAGCTACACAGCCGCAGCCAATAATAAGGTTTCGACACGCTGAGTCCGGTTAGGCTAACCCAGTAGGCGTGAGGCTCTACAATGTCAGCCTTAATGATATTGTATGGATTTAGTGTAATTTGGCACATTAAGTGATTGGATGGGACAGTTCCTTTAGGTAATACAACCTTAGTAACGATCATTTGTAGGTAACAGTCTGGTGGTAAGCGGTGATCCTCAATATAGTCGGAAAGTGAATCCTGAATAAACAATTGGAATCCCCGAAGTGTATTGAAGAAGCCCACTAACGACAAATGGATCTTATACAGAATGTGTTAGCATGAATGCCCGCCCCTCATACCTACATGTAGACACATATACAAGCACACACACTCACTCCTCACACACACACACACACACACACTATATATATATATATATATATATATATACACACATAGACATACACGTCACACACACTTACACACACACGCACACACACAGCAATACATATACTCATAGACACTTTTGTCAGTTTGTATCTGTCGTATGTCTGTTTGTCTTTCAGTTTGTATGTACGTATGTATGTATGTCGGTCTGTTTGTCTGTCAGTTTATATTTTAAAACATCCTGATTTAATTTATACAATAAGGACAAATACAGAAAATTGGTTTAATTTTCTTGTTATTATGGAAGATAGCACAGAGAATAGATACATCACCACAACCCATCTCATTGTCTAGCATCATATATATGTAGATAAATGCGTAGTACTGAAATATCCCTAAATGCTGCAGCTGTCGTATTAGTCACCAATATTTCTCCAATCCTTTGTTTGACATTAGCCATGGCAACTACACGACAGGGTATAAATTATCAATGTTGACATGACATTTCATCAGCAAGATAATACTGAATGTTCAACCTCTACAAAAATAAAAACATGACACGACTGACTTTTGAAAATCGGATTACTCGTCAAATGCATTTAGCATAATAATGTCATAAGAAATATTTTTCTTTTTAGAAAAGACTAACACGTCGCTCCTAACATTAGATTAGTGTCAGAGAAATATCATAAGTCGTGTATTTTAGATTGTAGAAGTAGTACGTACCAGGCCCGCATCACAAACAACTATTCTTCATCTACGATAAAATGACCTATACACCAAAATAAATTACCACAAACTGCAATCTATACAAACCTATACTATTATATGCTATATTTTCGGAGCTCAATGATAGTTTCATCCGTTCACATCCGGCACCTTATTATAAAACGGGCGTGGCTGACCTTGGCAAACCAACGCTTCATACTAGACATGGCAATTTACTTTCTGAACATTCGGCAAAATTCCCCAGCGACTCTCACTCAATAACAATAAAAGTCTCCATAATATAGTGACACACGAGTAACATTAGCCTTATGAGGTTAGCTATAAAACCGGCTTCAAATTCCCTTATCAAGAATAAAGCCAAAAATAAAACACTGTTATCAGCAGCGAAGGCTTATCTCTGAATTGTGTACTTGTTATTGAACACATCTCCAAATGCCTTTACCGTGTCGAATTTATAAAAAAACAGCTCTATGTACAAGCAATAGATGGCTTTTTGAATAATGATTAGCTGAAGAAGGTAACAACATTTTGATTGGACTTTACAATAGAACAAAATTATTATCTATTATGTGTTATCCATTTAATAACTACATTCTAATTTAAGTACTGGGAAGTAAAAGTTGTATTCGTATTAGCATAACGACATTCGCAAATAATGTTAATTTCATTCCCTGTATATTGTTCTAGGCATTTAAACAACGTTATGATTTCTTTCTGAAAATTTATATTCACAAATATTTAGTTATTCCCGTAATAGTACACTAAATAATGTTATACCTATTTTTATTTATAACGTCTACTGGTTGGCAAACATATGATAAAATAGAAACCAACATTAACAATTTACTTTTAGTCCAGGTATGAATATATATATATATATATATATATATATATATATATATATATATATATATCTCAACAACTCTGACAATCGTCGTCAACTCTGAAACTGTATTAATAGGACTCGCCATAGAAAGACTTCTGTTTTTGTGCCCGCTTATGATTCAACTAATTAACTTACCATTTTTTCCACACATTTCAATGATAAGATCACCCTAATTCATGCTTCGTTCCCAGGTTGCTTTTCTAGATGTAATATCAATTTTACATTTGTACGTCACCCTTGTTCAGCGTTTAAACTAACCTCACTTACTGATGTTGCTAAGCTGATTCTATCATCCCCTAATGAGGTGCTGGGAGCTTTATCCTGTCTCTAGATCCCAGCTAAAATCTTGTCTTCACACACTAACTGGTCCAATAGCTTTGATAGAAAATGTATCGCTAAGCTCTGTAAACTTCCCTGATAATTTTAAATATGGCTATGTAAGCCCTCTTCTTAAGAAACCACACTTACCAGCAAATGACCTAAACACCTACACACGTATTTCTTTCATATCTAAAGTATTAGAAAAAGTTGTATCCGATCTTTGAAAGTTCATTCAAACTGTAATTACAATTCTAATGTTGTCCAGTCCGCTTACAAACAATACCACTCTATAGAAACCGCGCAACTGAAAGTATATGACATATCAATAAGTATAGACAGAGGAAGAGTCACAGCACTAATACTTAGATTTATCTGCAGATTTTGACACCATTGACTATTCTGTTACTCTAGATTGCCTCTCTGATTAGCATGGTGTATCAGGCACAGCACTCACTTGGATCTGCTCATTCTTAACAAATAGGTCTCAATCAATGAAAATCAGAAGTAGTTTTGCGGCGTTCCCAAAGACTCTGTACTTGGCCCGCCGCTATTTACTCTGTATATCACATTACTAAGTTCTCTTATTCACCAGCCACAAATTAGACCACCATTTCTAAGTAGATGACACCCAAGTATACATATCTTTATCTACAGCAAGACGACAGATATTTCTCTTACACAACTGGATATTTCTCGCTAGGTGACAATTAAGAGACTTGGGCTCAAAACAACGCCGCACTCATACTCATTTCTTCCCTACCCCTATTCATACTATCACACACAGTACGTAATCTTGGTATTACATTTGATAGTGGTTTTAATTTCAGAAAACACATTTTTTGACACCCGCTGCTGCTTCTACGATATTCGTGACCTGTCACAGAATTCCATTTTGATAAGGCGTTTATACGTGCGGTTGTATTGAAGTATCCACTTGTTGGAGAACGGTGATATACTCCAGTGTAAATATGATATAAATAAGTGGTAATAGATAGCCAGGTGTATGTAAAATGCTCGATTATGGAAAACATATATATATATATTAAGTAGTATGAATCAAATATTTACTCCTAACTGCACTCGTGTTTATAACTTCATGTAATCCCTGTATGAATTTGTATGAGTTGGTTGGTAGGCTGATAATTGACAAAGTCAGTGAATCATTTTGCCGCCGTAACAGTATTAGGGGAATTATATAATAATTCCAAAAGGTCCGGGTCAGTGTTGCGTACCGGCGCTAGACAGGTGAATAGGTGAGACAGGGAATCACGCCTGTACAAGCGTGTACGCATATCAGCTTACTAGCTATATAGCCAGGGTGATTTCTAGATCGTTACCTTAGGCTGTGCCAAACAAACGACAGCCTGGGGATACTCCCCGAACTAAAAGCAAGTAGATCGTTACCAGTGTGCAGTTGGATGTCACTGGAAGCGTTGTTTCATGCATGATGAACATGCGACGGTCTCTAATTCAGGCATGAGAAATTTCCGGTTTTTCACAACCAAAATTAAAGTTTTTTGTTGTGTAATGGGGGGGGGGGGTGTTCTATCTTTCTTAGATGGTTCGTGTCTTTTGACAAAAATGATCGCTCCATGTAGCGATTGGTGTGGAGAATACGAATCGGACGGTTGAATCCAGAATTATACGCTCCCCGCGTCATATAATTCAGGATTCAACCGTCCGATTTTCAGCGTCCAGGCAGGCTTTCCCGAGGAAAATAGGTCAGAAGGTGATAGAGGTGTCCCAAACACATGGGTATCGCAACGTAGAATGCGCCACCAGAATGTCGCATACGCATTCTTATGCTGCATTAGGCATACCGTACGAGCCATTTAGCCTACCATGTGCACAAATTGGCCGTGAAACATCAATCATCATCATCATACCGCGTGTATGGAATCTCGGGTTACGCGTGGTTGAGCGTCACCGAGTGAATCAATTAGAGGCAGACCGGCCACCGCACGTACGGCATCGCGGGCGCGTCACTCTTTGATGACCGGCGGTTGTAACGTTTATTTTTACTTTGAACTCAGCCTGGTGTGCGGCGGGACACCGAAATGAAATCTCTTGTCTGCAGCTTTTTATGTTCGCCAGACGAGACCTATTTTGCGACGATATGCAGGTAAATATTCGAATAATATTCGTTTATACGACTGTCAAATATCGAATCGAAAAGCGCGAAAATGTATCGAATGCGTATCGACTAACAGTTCGATCCTTACTGCATATTAATCTAAGATTCCATATACGCGGTAGGCCTATACGACATGCGGATAATAGGACAGCATGTCAACAGACGAGAACGAGTCCATATGAGCGGATACGGCATACTATTTGTCTTGCGGCTGCGTATCGATGCGGATACGGCAAAGTTAATTCGTACGGCAACGGGGGAAATCTAGATTATGACATCGGGGGCAGGTGTTTCCCGAACAATTTGGGGGGATTTTAGATTATCTGATCAACATCAAGTATGTTTGCAATTTCTCCGCATCAAATTACAGTTCCTTGATCAGATTTTTTTTGCATCAATTTATAAAGCCTCCGTGCATATATTCTTTTATAGGCGTTAGCCTTATTACGGCCATATTTTCGATGGCGATTTTAAGCAGATCGGCGCAAAGTTAGAATTATTAATGTTTTTTCTCGGTGAGAGGGAGTCATAATTAGTTTAATTTTAAAAGATGTTTAGGCCCGAAGACCGATTTATTGTAGAAATAACTGAAATAATTTCGAAGTGGAACTGGCCTGTCGCCATCTTTGATTAGCCTAATCTGCTTCCGGGCGGTGTTCAAGTGGGTCTTCCCGGTGGCGGGTTTCAGCTGTGATCGGCGAGTTTGTATAGCAAGTATTCAAAAAAACGACGGCCAGAGATGAGAATATTTAAAATACCTTGGGTGAACCATTATTTTGTGTTTGCTTGTGAAAATGTTTATTATCATTATTTGGGTGTGAAAGAAGCTACATACAAAGTTTCATTTGCATCTAAAATTGCAATCTTCCAGGATAATGTATGCAAAAATCTCAAAGCTGATCTAAAATCAAACTGATGATTTGAAGAAAATTTATCTTGTGAAAGACAAGTTTTATCCCCATTCAATAATATCAGGTTGCAAAAAAAATATTTTCTCGTGGCTTACAGAGTGAACACAACAGGCAGTTCACTGTGCGTTACAACACAAGAGAGGAACTTTGTAGAATTTTACCCCGTGAGTATATGTTATCGTTTGGCGATTGATGATCTTGACTATGTAATAGAACATTTGCACCCAAAGAAGATCGTGCGGGGATCGTGATTGATATTCCGAATTTAAGTTGTTATCACTGCAACTCGCTTCTGTATAACATCGCATTTAAGGATATTGCAAAACTTAGTGGGATCAGAACTACTTAGCTAGGGTTATCATACGGTGTTCTCCGTTTTGTCATTCTGTGCCACTTCTGAAAGCACTCGCTGTTCAATCTTGCATTGTTTCCATAATGATAATGTATACAATTTCCTATCAAACCCATTATTCTGGAGAACCTTCGTATCTATTTTCTCTTGCACCCAATCCGAGAATGCTCCATTCATCTGGTTTTCATTTGTCTGTTCCCAGATTTCAAACTCATGCTGGGACTCGTGCTTTTTCAGTTGCTTTCCCTACTCTTTGGAACTTACTCCTTGAACATGTTAAGTCATCAAACAGCATGGTTTATTTCCTTCGTCGCTTGAAAACTGACCTTTTCATACGTCCTTATCCCTCCTAAGTTTCCTACGTTTCCACTGCATCCTATAATTTGTTGATTAATTTTACATTGTAACTTGCACTATGGGTTTACCGAACCCCTGTAATAGGTGCGCAACTGAGCTCGATTCTTTTCAGGAAATTGGCTCTAATGAAGTTTATGATGATGATGATGATGATGAAGACGGTGATTGTTTTACGGCCACTTTTGTGCCCACTGCAGGGTAAATGGGCCGAGTGATGAAGCAAGGTCCAAGATGAAACCCCTTCGAATATGCCCACGCCGAGATTCGAACTGAGGTGGTATTTACGCGCGCGCGCACGCACGCACACACACACACACACACAGACACACACACATATATATATAAAACGACCACAAACAACTAGCAATCGCTGGTTAGTATGGCTGTGTATATTATGCTGTTGTATTTCCATATCATTTCACACTTATATTTGAATTTGACGATGTTCCAACGTTCGTTCTAATCTCCTAAGAAGAAAGAAAATAATTATACTATTGCAGTAGAAACATAGAACTATTTATTATACGTTTTACCTAGTGTATTTAAAATAACTGCAAAAATGACAAGGTGGTGTTTTTCTTAGTATAATTTAAAACAATTTCATAACTTATAAATCATTCTGACGTCACTTGAAGCCAGCAGTTTGACCGGAAGTCTGTAGAGCTCGTATAAAAGCATTTAAACAAGTGTTAGCCAGGAATAATTCCAGAAAAAAACGCCATAATCTTGTTAACGTTACGCCTTGAATGAGGAACTCTAACTGATGTAGATGTGAACTCCGCGTACTCCTGGCCCAGGTTACGTCGGAGCACTTGACATTCTCCTTCCTGCTTTTTGCATCCTGTGGGGCCGTAAGGGCGGTCTTCCAGTAATTTGGATTATGTCCCTATATCTATGATATCAGGGATATTTCGTGATTATTATTGTGGAATTTTTGGTTCCTGTTCTAAGCATTAAATATTTAAGAAATATTATCTGAGGATGAACTGTCCCTTTAAGAAATATTTTGTAAAATATACTAATTATGATCAAAATCTAGAATAAATAGTAAAAATCTGGTCTACAAAATCAACATTTAACAAGTTCATTAGAACAGCTATATTTCCAAATGATTTCCGCTGAGAACAGCATTCATGTCACTTCTTCAAAACCAATGACATTACAGGCATGTTCTAGCATGTCTCGCATAAATATTGGAATCTATTTATTTTACCATCAGAGTTTGAGTTGGGTTTTACTCAAGCACTTTTACATTGACTACAGCTTTGAAAGTGTTAAACGATGTTATAGAAATACTCAAAACTTAAGGCTAAAAAACGTTCTCCTTATTGATTGGTTTCAGGTTTTTGCAAATCGGTCACTTCAGTTACTGAATAAATAATACTGATATCGAAAATAAATGTATCGGTGAACTGTACTTATAATAGATCACATGCAACAATTATAATTATATGCGATTGGATTGATATTTTTAATAATATTCCATAATAATCATTTAAACCATGTACATGCTATTAACATGAACAGTTATATCATTTAATCCAAGCCTGTTATTAAACTGTTAGATATAATATTAATTGCGCATTAGCTACCAAAACAAATATTCGAAATAATCTCTAACTCCATTATAAAGCTAAACTACTTAAGCATAAAGTTATATCGAATTTTTGCCCTGCATTATGGTATAACTCGAAGTAATAATAATAATAAAAGGAAAATGTCATTCATTAACACATGACTGTCCCCATTTTCAATATAAGAAGATATCCCTACTTTTAACAACTCAGTTTTAATTAAGTATCTCAGTTTTAGTCAGAAATTATTTTCCATTAACAATACAAACCTGTGGAACGTATCACAATATCGTTTTAAAAGCCAAAACATATTTCACCTATATTTCGTGTTAAACACCAGGGAATACCTCAGATGATAACATATATAGTGTGACCCCTCTTTCTTGAATCAAATGCCAATCTAATTTTACTTGATGTAGTCTTTAAAATAGTTCATTCAAGTCAGTTCATTTCATTTTAGGTACATCCTGTCTCTAAATAAAAATAAATTACTTGATATTGTTCACATCGACGTGAAATAAAGTTTAATATAATTCAATTACACACTAGGACACACACATATAGATACATACACTCACACACACATACACACACACACACATATATATATATATATATATATATATATATATACATAGTAAAGCCTGTCTTAAGATATTACCCTTCGGACCCCCTTAGATAGGTGGTCTTTTAAGGAAGGGCTCGATTATAAACATACGTAGATATTGTTTGCATAGTACGATTAAGAATATTAATATCGTACGCATTTATTCGTATTTATACACATTTATCAAACAATTTGATGTTTTCCACAATTATAGCTAGTCAATGGTGACACTATGATTAACAACATTATAGGCCCCCAAGGAAAGGCTGTGCACTGGAGTACCTACCTACACAACCACTCACAGCAATAAAAGGGTAAATGGTCGATAACATTAAACATGTATTTATTGTATTGGCACTTCAAAACAAATCGGTGTTTAAAATGAAACAAAAAGGCTGTACATCAAAGATTAATCAACACGAACGTTTGAACAGCAAATCACAACATACATAGATTAGCATAAGGCCTCTATATGGCCGTGTATATATATATATATATATATAATAGTGTGTGTGTGTGTGCATTTTTTCAAGTGTTTTCTGAATTAAGACACTTTGTTTCTTCACTAATATAAAGGAATGATGCTTGTCTCGCTATGACATTTCCAAAACGTTTCCTGTAATCTTAGAATCGAAAATATCGCACATGACCTAAAACATCATAACGTTCAAGATTGAATTATCATTATGTCAGCAGCTGTTGTCTTCATACCTTACCATGCTTAACATATGTTACTTTTTATTTATTAAGAATATTGTGTAAAGATTTTCATAAACAAATAATATAATTAATTAAGGCATAACATGAACATTACACGAACAAAATGAAATATGAAACAAGAAACCAATTGTTTAAAATGGCGAAGTTCATTGTATGTTTAAGCCTATCTCAACCTGAATATTCCAAAAAAATTATGCAAAAATTAAATATCTATGCAAGTCAACTCAAATTAGGCCTCTATGGCCTAGTGGGTAAGAACGTGGAACTTTCTTACTCGTGGTCATGCTGTGAGGGAGGTCGGAGGTTCGAATCCCGCCTTGGTGCCGTAGTAGTAGGAGTTTTTCATCCATCCAGGCAGCTGCCAAGGTTTTCTCCGCCGAATATGTCAAATATTGTAAACTATAAAATTATTTTGAATTGGTCCCCTTCGAGAAGCAGTAAATTACGGGCCATATGCGTCTCCCTCATTTCAGGTAACTAAGCCACATAAAATAACTGCCATTTCGACTATTATTATTATTATTAAATTTAATGATTTAAATGGACATAATGCTACTCTTCCTCGAACGTTTCTAAACAAAATGTCAGCCATTTCCTTATAATAATTTTTCAACTATAATATTTAGTGTTTAAACTGTTGTTTAAGGAACTGATCTGTATTAAAAAAGCAGAGACTAGCCTTAGTTCTTTATATACTTAGTCAATGTCTAACCCGGAAAAATAAGATCTTGGTTTTGTCGTAGTTCCCAAAGGTATATAAGTAGCAGTAGTAGTAGTAGAAATAGTAGTAGTAGTAGTAGTATAAGAAGAAAGAGTACTAGTAGTATTGCCGAAGAAGAAGAAATAGAAGTAGTAGAAGTAGTAGTAGTAGAACTGGTAGTAGTAGAAGAAGTAGTAGTAGTAGTAGTATAAGAAGAAATAATACTAGTAGTTGTAGAAGAAGAAGAAATAGTAGTAGTAGTAGTACTAGTAGTAGTAGTAGAACTGATAGTAGCAGAAGTAGTAGTAGTAGTAGTAGTAGTAGTATAAGAAGAAAGAGTACTAGTAGTAGTAGAGGAAGAAATAGTAGTAGTAGTAGTAGTAGTATAAGAAGAAATAGTACTAGTAGTTGTAGAAGAAGAAGAAGAAGTAGTAGTAGTAGTAGTAGAACTGGTAGTAGTAGAAGTAGTAGTAGTAGTAGTAGTAGTATAAGAAGAAATAGTACTAGTAGTTGCAGAAGAAGAAGAAGTAGTAGTAGTAGTAGTAGTAGTAGTAGTAGAACTGGTAGTAGTAGAAGTAGTAGTAGTAGTAGTAGTAGTAGTATAAGAATAAATAGTACTAGTAGTAGTAGAAGAAGAAATAGTAGTAGTAGTAGTAGAACTGGTAGTAGTACAATAAGTAGTAGTAGTAGTGGTAGTAGTAGAAGAAGAAATAGTACTAGTAGTAGTAGAAGAAGTATTAGTAGTAGTAGTAGTACTAGTAGTAGTAGTAGTATAAGAAGAAATAGTACTAGTAGTAGTAGAAGAAGAAATAGTAGTAGTAGTAGTAGTATAAGAAGAAATAGTACTAGTAGTTGCAGAAGAAGAAGAAGTAGTAGTAGTAGTAGTAGTAGTAGTAGTAGAACTGGTAGTAGTAGAAGTAGTAGTAGTAGTAGTAGTAGTAGTATAAGAATAAATAGTACTAGTAGTAGTAGAACTCATAGTAGTAGTAGTAGTAGTAGTAGTATAATAAGAAATAGTACTAGGAGTAGTAGAAGAAGAAATAGTAGTAGTAGTAGTAGAACTGGTAGTAGTAGAAGAAGTAGTAGTAGTAGTAGTAGTAGTAGTAGTATAAGAAGAAATAGTACTAGTAGTAGTAGAAGAAGAAATAGTAGTAGTAGTAGTAGTATAAGAAGAAACAGTACTAGTAGTAGTAGAAGAAGAAGAAGAAATAGTAGTAGTAGTAGTAGAACTGGTAGTAGTAGAAGAAGTAGTAGTAGTAGTAGTAGTATAAGAAGAAATAGTACTAGTAGTAGTAGAAGAAGAAGAAGAAATAGTAGTAGTGGTAGTAGTAGTAGTAGTAGAACTGGTAGTAGTAGTAGTATTAGTAGTAGTAGTAGTAGTAGTATAAGAAGAAATAGTAATAGTAGTAGTAGAAGAAGAATTAGTAGTAGTAGTCGTAGTAGTAGTAGTAGTAGTAGTAGTAGTAGTAGAACTGGTAGTAGTAGAAGAAGAAGTAGTAGTAGTAGTAGTATAAGAAGAAATAGTACTAGTAGTAGTAGAAGAAGAAGAAGAAATAGTAGTAGTAGTAGTAGTAGTAGAACTGGTAGTAGTAGAAGAAGTAGTAGTAGTAGTAGTAGTAGTAGTAGTAGTAATAGAAGTAGTAGTAATAGTAGCAGTAGCAGCAACAGCTGCAGTGGTGTCTTTATTTGTCTCCGTTAAACTCTAAAGAATTGAATGACTAACAGCTTCATATTGTACTTTAGAGTAATTGTCACTTTCATTCTTCAACATATATAAATACAGAAACTACTAGACAGTCTTTGGTTATTAACTTAACCCAGATTAATCTTAATCCCCGCTAAATATAATAAATTGATAATACCTGTATAAATCAGTCAAATTGACAATACCTGTATACATCAGTCAAGCTGACAATATCTGTTTAAATCAGTCAAATTTGTCACAGTACCATTACACCTTCCTAAAGTTTGTTATTTTGATGAATCCCAGTTATTCATTTTCCCTTTGTTCGTGTTCCTTTAACATGAATTCCTTCAGCTAACCACATATTCCCACAAATATATAAAACTGGTAACTGTCTGGCTGTTTTTCTAATCAAATATAGTATATCTGCTACTCGCAGTGTCACAGAAACAAGCCAAATAACATATAAGAAAGACACATTTAATAATTAATTAGCTATATCTTACCCATAAAATGTGTATCTTTAGCTGTATTCACGCTCAACAATAATTTTAGAAAATGAATAATAACAACAAAAAACACCTACCTCGGTTATATTTAAAAGTGTTTTCTATGAGTAGGTAAATGTCCTACAGCAGGAGGCTATTTTATTCTGCTATTTGACTATAAACACGAGAAATGAGACAGAACGATGGAAGATGCGTAGCAGAACACGTATCAGGTGAGTTTTCAGGGTTAAGAGCGAAATAGATGCGACAACTTTCAGCAAAAACAATATCTGGGTGAGGCCTAGGTCTGATTTAACAAAGGAATTCTGTTGTTTGGAAATTTGTATTAGACTTAGACCGACATGGGAAGCATGTTCGATAGTAACAATAATAATAAGAAGAAGAATCGAGCTAAGTATAGGGATTGGGCAAACTCATAGTCCAGGTAAAATGCAAAGTTCATCAATAAATGATCTGATGGCGTGGAAAGTTAGACAGGATAATCAAGTCTGAAAGGGTGAGTTTTCAAATGGTGTAGGAAAGAAACTATGCTATTTGATGGCTTAAGATGTTCAGGGAATGAATTCCAAACAGTAGGGACGGCCACTGAAAAGGCGCGAGCCCCAGCATGAATTTTAACCCTAGGAACAGACAACAAGTGAAAACCAGATGAACGGAGTTCTCTGGACTTGCGTGCAAGAGAAAGCATGAAAAACAGATACAAAGAATCTCCAGAAGAAAGTGTTTGATAGGCATTGGTGCAGAGTTTGACACTAATGCGAAATTGAACAGGGTGCCAATGAAGTGTTTCAGGGATGGCACAGAATGAGAAAACAGATGAGACCTTGCGACAACCCCAGCTAAGCAGTTCTGAACACACTGGGGCTTTAGAATATCCTTAGATGCGATGTTATAAAGAAGAGAGTAATCTAGCCTACCAGTAATGAGTGCAGTAGCAATGGCTTTGGCGACTAAAACACAAATATATCTACGAATACGATAAAGGTCACGAATATGATAGAAGCAGGAGCGACATGTCAGAGAAATATGTTTTCTGAAATTAAAATGCTATGATTAAGGATGGGTGTTGGGAAGAAACGAGTAAGTTTGCTGCGTTGTCTGGATGTACACTATAATTATGAAATCTGTTGTGTTGGCATTGAACCTAAGTCTATTGTTTGTCATCCAGCCAGAGATATCACTGATACAGTCACTAATTTGTTTAAGGAAAAGATATGTGTATGTTGTAGATAAAGATATGTTTACTTGGGTGTCATCTGCATATAAATGATGGTCTAATTTGTAGCTATTAATGGCGTGGTATACAGTGTAAACAGTAGTGGTAAAAGAACAGACTTGTGGAACACCGCAAAACAAAGGCATTGCCTTTGAAAATGAGTTTATTATTATGTTGATTGAAACCTATTTATTAAGAATGAGCGGATTCGGGTAAGTGATGTGCTCGATATGCCGTACCAATCAGAGAGGCGACCTAGAATAATAGAATAATTAATGGTATCAAGAGTGTTGTGCTGTGACCTTTCTTGTGTCATTGTTCAG
Source organism: Paralvinella palmiformis (assembly GCA_025642065.1). NCBI lineage: Eukaryota > Metazoa > Annelida > Polychaeta > Terebellida > Alvinellidae > Paralvinella > Paralvinella palmiformis. The sequence continues at coordinate 74,893 of JAODUP010000755.1, read as the reverse complement.
ACGATTGTGTACGACTTTAGATGGTTTCTTAAGAAGAGGGATCACATGTGTATATTTACAATGAGAAGGGAACACTCTGGAGCTTAGTGATAAGTTTAATATTTTAGTAATTGAAACCATAAGTGTGTGAAGACAATATTTTTGCATGAATATAGGGAAACGATCAAGTTCACAGGACTTATTAGGGGATGATAAAAGCAGTTTAGAAACTTCAGTAAGTGAGGCTGGTTTGAACACTGGAAAATTAATATTACAACCGAAAGCATGACCTTGGAAAGTAGCATGAATTTGGGTTATTTTATCCTTGAAATATTAGGAAAAGTAAATTACAATACTGTTTTCTTCATTCGCCGATTCTGTGAATTACCAAGGTTTGTGTTTCATCTACATTTTAATTTCCATATTTGTACATGTAAAATAACTCAACTGATACCAACATTAACACAGGGAGTCGGTGGCAGATACATTCACAATCGTAAGCTAACATATATATATATCACCAAAATTCAAGTTTTCAACAATATTGAAGCTTTTCAGCTATGGTAGTATAAATAGAGTTTTGAAACACATAGACGAGGCTACGCGCCAGGATTATAAAGCCAGCCAATCAGCATTATAAAGCCCAGTTTCTATGCCTGTAATGTTTATCAAAAGCGGACTAAATATATCTATTGATGTGTTGGATTTTTATTTGTTCAATTCACATTTTACTATATTTAATGAACATGAGCCATCATGTCAAAATATCTTTGCTCTCGGTATTCATATTATTGGTTTCTTCATATTCCGTTATGCAATATCAGAGCCGTCAGGATGTGGCTATGTCTGTAGATCGATGACATAAATTTCGTTCCCTAATTAATTATGCAGATTATTCACTGCTATTCTTCATCTTAAAACGTTTACTCTAGCTCAATGGATTATCGAACTCTTATAAATATAACCCAATATCTAAAAATTAAAACGTAAATTATGCCACAAACCAATCAATATAATCGCATAACAAAGTTTACGGCGACTTCATTGAACACAAAGAAATGTAAAATAGGCTATTTATAAACAGAGGGGGGGGGGCGTATTCAATTACATGGTTTGTGGTTTTCTCCAACATTTACGTAATCGTGCTATATATTCTAAAGCCTTATATAAGAAACTAGCATTTAGCTACCAACTGACTTCATCAGGATCTACGGGAAAACAATAGCCCAGTGTAAACCGGTTCACCCCTTCCTCACAACCTTCTCCGTATTCCCGTCATACCTATTGTATATGATTAACCGTCGGCTCTAAGTGCAGAACGGTGTTGCGCGATCAGCAACATATACTCTGAACTGCAGCATCTAACAACTGTAACGTTTACTATACGGCGAAGGTCATCTGATACGGCGTTTAGTGATCTTGTGGGATGAACTGGACCAACATAGCTATGATAATGGTAGTTTAGCTTCCCATTGAGAACGATCGTACTAGTCTTTCGAAGTGCTAACTTTAGGGGAATGGATGAACGGTCTGGTTTACCATATCACCGTACTATAAAATGTGAAGTAGTTAGTTAGATTGTTTGCCCCTATCTACTATGGTTAATATAATTCTATCATTTTATGCCCCTCTCTCCGTGCCTATTTCGGTTGAAAATGTGTCCTCTGTAAATAGTATTATTTATATATTTCAGATGTAGGTGTCTCTTATATTGAATATGATGTTAGATAAATCGTAAGTGTTTTTATTTATTTATTAGTATATATATATATATATATATATATATATATATATATATATATATATATAGAGAGAGAGAGAGAGAGAGAGAGAGAGAGAGAGAGAGGGAGAGACGGAGAGAGAGATAGATAGATAGATAGATAGAGAGAGAGAGAGAGAGAGAGAGAGAGAGAGAGAGAGAGAGAGAGAGAGAGAGAAACAGAGAGAGAGAGAGAGAGAGAGAGAGAGATTGAGAAGGGAGAGAGAAGATAGAGAGAGAGAGAGAAGAGAGAGAGAGAGAGGAGAGAGAGAGAGAGAGAGAGAGAGAGAGAGAGAGAGAGAGAGAGATAGAGAGTGCATCCAACTAATTCTCACACCTGTTGATGGTCCGGAATTTTTGGTCAGTGAACATAATAAAGAGGTAACTGGTATATAGTAGATAGTCATAAAGCTTTTAAATGGATGGGGGGGGGGGGTATTTACGAAGGAAAACAACCCATTTCCGAAAGCCATCGATCTATTGATGCGAATGATATTTTGTATGATACCATTTGCTGTTTTTGTTGTTGTTGTTGTTGAATATGCCGCTATCAAGTTAGATTCACCAGAAATACTTCGGGTTTAGTGATGGAGCTAACGGACAACAAATGGTCTTTACTGGACCAATATTTACTTTAGTGTCAGGAAATCAAATGTCTCCATTGTTATGACACACCCAAATATGTTGCCTGTGGCAAAAACAGGGATTATTCTATCATGTAACGTGACAATAAATCCCTTCCTTTTCGTTTTAGACGATTTAATATAAGTTAATATATGTAAGCACCCAAATGTGCGTGTTTGCGTGTGTGTGCGTGTGTGTGCGTGTGCGTGTGTGGTTGCATGCGTGCGTGCATGATTAGGGGTATTGAAATTTGATGTTGCCTGAAATATATTATAACATGTATCATGCTTTTGCCGCAGCAACAATTTGAACTAAGTTTATCATTTTGGGCTGACCCTTCCATCTTTATAAACCCCTTTCACGTCAATCAAAAGATAATTTAACATATATAGCACATTGTGTAGATAAGAATCAATAAATCTCAAATAGCGTTGAATATGTATAACATGGTAACACTATGCTGCAACACTAGTTATACCTAGAACATATGGGCAAGGCGCTACTCTCTACAATAACATCCCACATGTACAGATAACAATCGGATTTAATCAAGGACCTGGATGTTTGCTGCACAGCGCTCTAACTGATGTGCTATAGACATGCTCCAGCTCGAGCGGAGAGAGAGTGTATCCCGAGAATCCGGTCAACTGGCTGGGTGACATTGGGATAAGAATACCAACATCCATAGGAGTATACTACATCCAGGGTTGGGGCAATTACAGGACCAAAGTAATCGATTACGATTACGATTACTTGAGAATAGCACGATTACGATTACATTCATTTTGATTACAATCATGATTACAATGTATATAACACCAACATGAATATTATACTTCATCTTTATTTATTCAGTTACATGTATAATACCGATATAAACATGCTACAATGTTTGCATGTTTCTTTTTAAGAACCAGACCCACTTTCTGGTATTTTCCTAAAATGAAAAGGTACAAGAGACTTTGATGCCATTGTACGACGTTAATTAGTTTTAATATTTCTGATATCAATATTCACCATAGAGCAAAGGAGCAACTAATGCGTTTGCCATAAATACACAGGTATCTTATAACTGAGATTAGTGCAAACAATTTCAATGGAATTATTTCAATATACAGTCTAACCTGCTCCTAACGCCACCTGTCTGGAAGCGCCACCTGCTCGAAACACCACTTTTCCAAATTCCCGATGCAAATCCCATTAAAACTGACCTGTCTGGAGCCGCCACCTGCCCGACGCCGCCCACCGCCAGTGTTTCGCGGTCCTAGGTCTATAATATAACCTATCAAGTAACCGCCAGTTGCGATAATACCGGTGCTGATTGTCACTGGCCGCACACCACCAACATATTGACCAATAATGGCTCTTCTGGAATGATTATGTCTTCGAGAGTGTGCATGAAGTTTTGCGCTGACGGTGTCTTAACTATGTTATGTAAAGACAATTGATTCTTGATGAACAAACTGACCGTTAAGACAATTAAATTAATGATGTAAACAGACAAACCTGGAAAATCGGTGAAAAACATTTGCTCTGCATACTTGCAATACCACATTCCTGGATAGCGTTATGGACTTACAGGATATGAGTGTCACGTCAAGAATGAATTCGTCACTGAAGCAAAGCAAGATAAACGACTTTATTTATGTAATTAGATCTTTGTGCATGTACATTGTAACATTTAGATATACGCACATGAATATAAATAATATATATATATATATATATATATATATATATATATATATATATATATATATATATATTTATATATATATATACTATTGTTGTTTAGTCACTGGAAGTTCCACCTTTTAATAAGTGCCTGGAGTTCAACCTGTCTGGAAGCTCCACCTGTCTATAAACGCCACTTTCAGTGAGTCCAAACAAGTGGCGTTAAGAGCAGGTTAGACTGTATATTTAGTAACGAAATGCATCATGTGTGGCGTGACTATAGCCAGGTAAAGTCTATATAATATATAGCATAATTAGAATATAGAAAACCCTCAACCCTAAGACCCTCTGTAACTTGACCACATATGTAAATGGACTACTTTTTCAGACTTAAATTAGTGCTATGCTTTAAATTATATTTTTCTTCTATAACTCGGCCACCTTCCAACTCCGTACTTCGACCTTTGATCTTCGTCTAATGCCCACGTATTTCCCCACTATGTCGATCGGGGGCCAATGTCCGAAAGTTTGGTTTTAACCGTGTGAAATCAACACGAGATAAACTGAAATGCCTGTGTATATGACTTATAATAGCGGCAACATCTGAAACATGTTTATAGAACCAATAAACTGACAAATTATCATGTATATAAATATGACAGCAGTCCGTCAATGGGTAAATCCGTTATATTGTTATATTTTGCCTTACATACCAAACCATATCTCTGGTGTGATATAACACGGTAAATAATCAAATACCTTGTGTAATCATGAAAGTAATCCGTGATTTCGATTACATTTACAACGTAATCGATTACGATTAGGATTACATTACATCTGAAAACGATTACCGATTACGATTACCCCAACCCTGACAACATCTGATATAGATGATATAGGAAATTTGTTAAATGTATAGCTATTATAATCCCGACGTGTCATTCGCAGTATCGGAGATCTGCCTGAAATCCGCTGTTCTCGACCATGGGTCAAATAGATCAAGTGGATAGGCGCTTTAATTTAGATCCCACCACACCTAACTGCATATACTTAGGGACGCTAAATTAAGCGTGAATGAACGTTCCCTTAGTGATGAACGGAAACGTATGAGGGTTAGCTGTTAGGTTCGAGTAAATCGTAGTATTTACTCAGGTTTGAGACGATATTTCGTTCTAGTCCAGTAATAATCCATTGTGCGGTATTGCTACTTTGTTTTTATTTTAGATTAATCGCTTTAGTGAGTCCATACTGTGTTAGTGTACATTATCTTTGTTATGAACAAACTGTAATGTTGTTAACACGCTGAGGCTATATATAGGGCTTGAGTTTTCACTTAGGTTAGAGAAGAACTTCGACGCCAGACCAGTCGGACGTGTATTGATACATGGTTCATATAGGTAGGATTTATTCAGTTATTCGAACCCAGAATAAAGCTGAGGTCAGCATCTGAGGTGTCGAAATGCTTTATATACAGGTTTCTTTTGGACCACAGAAAATTACTGTTGAATGTAAACTGTGGTGTCAAAATAGTTTGTGATATGTATGTAGCAAGTCACCATTGAACCACACGCACGTGTTGTTTGTTGCGAGCTGTGGTATCAAATGGTATGTTTTTTACGTGCTTCCGCTTTTTGTACGTAGCCTGCATGTAGCCGCTTTCCTGTGGGCGTGACATATTTGTCGTACGAAAAGCGAATTAGCTGGTTCCCACAGGCTGATGAGTAGACCAGACACATGCTTAGGTATACGCACACATTTATCAATATGTGGAGGTATGGAACATTTTATTTTTAGATTAATGTATGTATAGTTGTATTTAGATTTATGGAGGTAGGTTTCGAAGGATGTTTAGATATGTTGATGCTCTGTGCCTGTTGCCTCTTACTATATACCCTAAAACACACACACACACACACACACACACACACACACACACACACAAAACACACACACAAACACACACACACACACACACACAAATATATATATATATATATATATACACGCACACACACAAACACCCATCTGCAATTTATTTCATAAACACGCCAAGTGATAGAGCAAACACTTTTTCGATCAAATAAATCAACCATTCAGATACCTAAACCCGCACACAATTCCATTGTCACGTACGGTCACCCGACATAACTATTAATACAACAAACTGTGACATCGTCCCTGCGAAAGTTACAAAGCTGCGCATCTAAAATACAAACGACGCGTCTTCAATTATTTGCGTTTTGTCAGTAACGGCACTTAACGTCATGCTTAAACTTAGAGACCTAAAGTAGTGCGAACGACTTCGATATTTCGGCCTCAGTTTAGATAAACACGCTAACTAGGCAATTCTTTAACTCGCACAGGTACGTGAGGTGGATCTTACTTCGTGAAGAATTGCCATCGCTGTCCGGTCGATGGAATAGTTTTGCCTTGGAGTGCCCTCGTCCATGATGGCCCATCGGCCACCTTCTAACCCGGTCCGGTCCTTATTTAACCCACTCACCGTCCCGAAAACAACCCCCTCACCGCATCTCACACGCATCGACCCACCACCCACACATTTCGAAACTCGAGGGGGGAAAAGATAAATAAAACGCATCCACCCGAAATCGCTACAGCGGCTTTACCTCGTTAGCGACCCATCAATTCGATATGGACAGAATTTAGTGACGATTTAAAAAGGGGACAATTTGTCTCTTGCCGAACGAGCTCGACGCGTTTAAGACGGTTCGCTTCCGGTCGGACGTAAGTGGCATCCATTGTTGTTCTCGGTTTTTTTCTGCCCGCGGCGCTGACGTCTGGAGCGAGCCATCTCTCTCTCTCTCTCTCTCTCTCTCTCTCACTAGCCGAAGCGGTGACAGTTAAAAATCGGCTCCCGCCATAAGAAAGAGCCACAACGACCAGGTGCGACCTTGTGGTAAATTACGGTCCTCGAGCCCTCGTCGGGCAACAATTAGACGCAACTCAAAGTGCAAATTGCTCTCCTACCAGCGAGTCATCTGCATCGTGTTTAATATGAGCGATTCCCGTCAGCGGCTGTAGCCAAGCAAGCGTCTGGTAGCAGAGAGAGAGAGAGCGTGAGAGTGAGAGTAAGAGAGGACACTAGGTGGCGCACTGGGTGCTGACTCGGCGCGGAGAGAAAACATCACCACAGCGGCCAGTATTAGAAAAGTTTCCGATGAACGAATGAATGAATAAATCGCTGTAGGTGAAATATTTATGGAGAGAGAACGCAAATGACAACACTATAGGCCATTCTGCAGGTAAGTCAGGCCAATAAATGTTTCTTTATCATATGGTGGCAATGCGGAATTTCATGCTTACATTAAGATCTTGACAAAGTACTAGAAATCTCACAGGCAAGAAGAAGTTAGTCTTTAAACTCTTCTGTCATAGTTTCAATTTCTTATTAATTCAACATCTACAATACATTTTTAACTGTTAAATATCAGAACGATTTTCTATATAAAACTTAGTTATTAATGATGTAGTAATAGTAGTAGTAGTAGTAGTTGTAGTAAATGTAGTAGTAGCAGCAACATCAGCAGCAGTATTTTCTTAAATTATTATTATTATTTGTTATTGGTAGTGTTGATGTTATTATTATTAATTTAATAGTAGTAGTAATTGTATTCTTAGTCGTAGTAGTAGTACTAGTATTAGTATTAGTAGTAGTAGTAGTAGTGGTGGTGGTGGTGTGGGGTGTTATGTGTGATAAATTGTTTTCCTGGAATGTAATTAATTATTAATTTTGATTCAGTAACTAGTGCTTCAATTTAAATGAATTTGTTTTAATCCGATTAAAAACTATAAATATGTAACTGAAATTGGAAAAACAATCTACATTATTTATAAATTATTGTCCGCTTATTCAGGTACCTTGAAATCAGTAATTAGTAAATATATCTCGAACTATCCTTACAGGGACAACATTTGAACAGGTATTTGTTACAGTTGGATTCTTTAGTGTGAGGGTGTCTGAACTGAACGATATACACATGGTATCTCTAGAGACGATTGGATTATTTAACATCTTTAGTTGTTGTAATATAAACTGATTGTGAAATTGGAGTAGGAGTACTGGTAGTAGAAGTAGTATTAGTATTAGTGGTAGTGGTAGTAGTAGTAGTAGTAATAGTAATAGTAGTAGTAGCAGTGGTAGTAGTGATAGTAGTAATCATCAAAGTAGATCGTATCCAAAAATTACTGCGATATGGTTAGTGCTAATTATAGTGAGTGCTCAAGAATTCCAATCTATGATAACTGAGTAGTGTATATTGTTTAGCCTCAGCATTAGTCAGGCCTGGAACATGTAGTTCGGTTGCCACTCCCTTGGAAAGTATCCCACAAATACAGGAATCAATCTCATTCGTACGTCGCTGCCGGTGCGCCCTCCATTAATTATCGGTAGGCACTACACACTTTAACATCATGACTATACAACATTATTTGATTATGATAACATCTCGTAAACACTGTCACATGTCACACTCTCACATGTCACACATATATATATATATATATATATATATATATATATATATATAACTGACTATATACATTTATCACATGTTTATTATGATAATATAGTATATTTGTTGAATATTGATGCAGTATAAAGAGATAAACTGGCTAATTATGTTTTATTCTTAGGAATTCAATATTTTCCAGTCTTTCAAACAATTATCATAATTTCTCATACCGTCCTCTGGGAAGTTGTCTTTCCGTTAAACTGATAACACTGTCATCATCATCATCTTGATCAACATAATTATCATCATCTTCATCATCAGGAACAGGGGAAATGCTCCCCTATTACCAATATAGAGTAGGTGATGGGCTTGATGATGATGATGCTGATGAATGATGCTGCTGCTGCTGATGATGATCGTGATGAGAATGATCATCATCATGACGACGACGACGACGATGACGGCGACGACGACGAAGTTAATAATAATAATAATAATAGTAATAATAATCGAATTTTCATTGATACTAGTATTAATTGATTGCTATTTCATTAATCTCGATTGGTTAATAACCAAAGTTTAATCCTGACTGACATTAGCCACCCAGTGTCTCTGTGATCTTCCGTAAATTAGTTTATTATCTTCGTACGAACACGGTTTCTAAATGGAGAGACGGAACAGAACTTGATGGCATGGCACTGAGCAGAACGTAAACTACTACGAAGTTGTTGACCTTCTCCTGGCCGCATAACGGGATCCATGACGGATAGGCGAGCGGTTGTCTTACCCTAACTCGTATCGATTAAACAAACAAGCGTTGATCCTGAGGTCATTGTTCGGAATTTCAATCCGTCGATAATTGCTCGTCTAATCACTGGATGAAGATGTGGAGTTATCTATTTCATGAACATCTACTTTTCGTCGCTACTCCCACGCCTCATCCCACGCCTCATCCTCCGCATATTCACCTAACATCTTGCCGCCATCAGGCCCCCCCCCCCCGCAAACTGCACCCCTTCATCTCCTGCACACTGCAGTACGAGTAATAGATGTGGTAATAGTTGTCCGTCATGTTCTTCTGATATTGACAATGATGATGATTATGGTGATTATGATGATGATGATGATATCAATGATTGCAGCGTCAGTAGAACAGTCAAACATGGATAATCAAGACGCGTTGACCAAAAGAGAATACATCGGATAAGGAAAAATCGAAATTCGCCTGTTCGTGCCGTTCATTTTAAGCGGTTTATTACATGGAAGAGTTCTTGTGTGCTTTGTTCCCCGTTAATGAAATCAAAGTTTTGGTGGCATATTCACGCTACTGGCACCTCTAAGCCAAAACGAAATAATATCCCTTTCTCTCAATGACTCAGCGGCTCACACTGACTGGACACACGCTTTCTTACACCCTGTGGCAGTATATTGGAAATATCACAGATCCGGGATTCCTACTTGCTCGCCTTTTAAGCTCACGCTATCATGACTAACGCTTAATAAATATCGCCAACAGTGTCGATTGGTAGTAATAATATTACGGTTGTTGTTATAATCAATAGTGGTAATAGTACAATATCAGTGTTTTATGGTCACTTTTATGCACATTGAATTTGGAGGCTGAATAGCCTGAATAGGCTGAATGACACGCATCGATAATGAGGCCGAGTAGAAGATGAAACATATTGTAGATATAGGAATGAAACCGCGTACTGAAAAACGGTGATAGACTACTCTATTAGTTAGTCCACGCAGATGACATAGTAGTAGTAGTAGTAGTAGTAAGAATAGTAGGCATACTAAAATTAGTATAAGTTGTAATAGTAAGTTTCATTTTGCGTTCATATTAATATTGTTTTGTATCTGTCTTTGTTTTAGTTTTTTGTATTTTGGTGATCTTTTGTGAGTGATGTTCAATAGTTCTATCGGCTGAAAGACGTTGTAATGCATGTTAGGACGTGTCTGTTTTGTTTTCAGTTATATTCTGGAAGAGCGGGAGATGGTGGTGGTGGTGGTGGTTGTGGTTGTTTGTTTGCTTGTTGATGTTCAGGTGGATTTAATTGGATAATTCAACAAGTCACATCTCTAAATCTCTTTACATATTACCTATACACTAAAGGAAGACATATTCTAAAATGAAAACATCCCAAAGCGATGGCTAATCAATGGACCAACTACAGACTGTAAACCACTTAGCCGACCACAGTACGTATACTTCCGTCACTTTGTTGAAATGTGACTAGTTAATTAGTGCAGCATGTCAGCCAGAGGCTCAACAGGTCAAGAGTACTTCCTCGTGATGCTGAATAAACAGTGTCTACAGATGATGATGATTATGATGATGATGATGATGATGAAAGCTCTCTGATGTATTAATGCCATGGTAACAGAGTTTAGTATTGGGTGAAAGATTGTTGCGCAATCGGGTACACGTTAAAAAAAACGGCAAAAAACAATTACAGATTACTTGATCGAATAAAGACGGGATCGCAACAATTAGTAACTTAACTTGAAGGCCATATTTTGTGGAGTATACATACAGATTACTTTTGTTATATTAAAAAGGATGAATATCCAATTACAAAAAGGACTTTTAATTGATGATTTGTAATTGTGATAACAGTTTAAGAAAATTTAGAATGTAAGTAACTTTTATAATAATATTGGTTTACTACGACCATCAGCACAACCACAACAACAACTACTACTACTACTACTAAAAATAATAATAATAATGGTAGAAGTAGTAGTAGTAGTAGTAGTATAAGTACTATTAGTAATGTTAATAGTTGTCGTTGCTGTTCTTGTGGTTTTTCTCTTTTTATTCTTGTAAAAGTATTATTATTATTATTATTATTATTTATTTAATTTTTATTCTTTATTATTAAAACAGTTATGTATATTACGTCACACATAGCTTTCAGGGATATTTGCCTAAACAATCGGGATCAAAACAAACCGGACGGCCTCAGCTGAAAGATGTTATTAAGTAGTTAAGTAATTAATTCTCCGATGTCGACATATTATTACTGATCGGCTGTCACCAGAATACATACGTCAACACCACAACAAAATAAATATATCAATAACAATTGTTATTTAGCTATTTACCAATAACACGAGAAACAACTAAACTTTATTTGAATATTAACAGCCGACAGCTTTATCTATCTTTAAGAGACTCTAACAGTCTGAAAGAGGTCGTTGATCAAAAGGTGGCGGCGAATCGATGTTTCGTCGTATCCATGTTCCGCTGTATCAACCAGATGCAGCCTACGCTAATGACCCGATCAATCAATAATCCTCTGGATATCAACCGTTCTAAGTGTCAACTTTTCCTATTTCCGTCGCAGACCCGTGCACGACTGACGTAAACCAGGTTTAGACATTTGTATCGGTGGCGGTGTTCCAGAAGACAAGCACCCGCCACCCGTTTATAAACCGCAGGACGGATAGACGAATCGTCAATAATTTCACTTCGGTCTAGGAGGCAAGATCTACAGTAGAATGGCGCCCAGGAACTTGTACATGATAGGAACTATTGTGCTGTTTGTTTGTTTACTCAATACAAACGGCCAGCGAATAAAGGTAGGCTTAAATTATAATCTTTAAATGTCTTTACTAATACGCTTTAAATTGTTCGATGCACGCTGTTTGTTACAACGCTATTTCGCTTTACAGAATCTATCTTATCACCCTTATTATTATTATTATTATTATTAGTCATGAACATGTATTTGACATCACGTTATAAAATATGTGTTCCAATTAGATACCAATCGGCAGCGTTCGAGTTATACGGATAGAAATGAAAATTGTATACAAGATACATCTGATATCATGTAGTGTAGATGGATTAAAAATGATTAATGTAGGAATAGGTACAACTAGTTAGAATCATGACAAATACATTGGGTTTTCGTTCTTATACATCCAGCCATCCAGTCATCCATATATACACATACGTATGTGTGTGTGTCTCTCTCTCTCTCTCTCTCTCTCTCTCTCTTTGTGTGTGTGTTTGTGTATTAGAATATATATATATATATGTATATATATATATATATATATATATATATATATATATATATACGTGACTGAGTGATTATTTTCTTCTACTCTAATATATGATTCTTATTAATACATCATTCGAATGTTTTTTAATTATATTGATTATAACTGCTACATCTTTGATTACCATTTTTACTGCTGCTGAAGGAAACATCATCAAATTACGGTAAGCAATTATTATTCAGTTAACATTTGATCACAATAAGCATTACTCGTATGTTTTATTGTTTTCTGTGGGCAGTGTTTTCCGTTCAGTTACCAATCTTTCGATGTCGTTCTTTTATTTGAATGCTCCCCATTTTGTTTCGCTCCCTGGCACCGCTTAGTTACTATTTCCGGCGGGAGTTGAAAGCCATTTGTCGCCTCTAGTTACAGCTGGCAAATTCTATTATATCCCCCATAAATGACTTATTTATGTAAATCTAATAGGGAACTGTCGCCTAGGACGTCAGTAATCGGCTAACGGTGACCCTAAACAACGAGATTACTAGCTGTAGTCACTTCACACCGCCACACTGTCCCACCTAATGTAACACTCCCTCCCATAACCTCTTACCCATAGCATCCCCCCTCCAATAAAATGTAGTATGGGGCTTTCCGGTGGGTTATGGGTTCGAATCCGACCTATATTTGTGTTTGTGGGATTTGCTTCCCGAGGACCGACAGTCGGTCCTCGGTCGTTCATCCCATCATTAGGGGGTCTAAACAACTGAACTCATCGGAAAGCAACAAAATGCGGAGTGTCAATTAAAGACAGACACGGTCCAATTAATGAGTCTCTGGAAAGTGTATAAATACTGGACGAAAAATTATTAGATATAAGTTGTCTTAAATCTTCTGTGATATAAGATTCCTTCTTCTGAGCCGCAGTCTTGTAATTGAAATAGTTTGCCACCACGGGAGCCACAGTGGGATGCAGCCCACCTGTTCATATGTCAACGGTGGACGATGCGGGGCATTTCCACAAGATCTAGACTGCCTTTAACATGAAGTCCATTCACAGATAGACCTGTATACCGTTGATGTTAGTATAAATACAATTCACATTGTAATATACCATCAACTAGATAGCCATGTCATCTGCCACACTCAACACAATCCAGCCTCAATTTTGCCAAACATGAGCCACGCAAACATAAAACAACAACACGCCCTTACCACACACAAGCCGCAACCTCACTACACCACACGAACCACACACACCCTTACCAAACATGACTCACACCCTAGAAAACACAGGTCGCACTCTAACCACGCCATAGGAATACACACGCACCAACCATACCGTCACTAGCCACACTCGCGCAATACACCAGCCACCCGTACCAGATACCAACCAAAGTTCGTACCATAACAGCTGCACATTAGGGGTAATTATAGCCCAACATTCATATAAGCAGTCAACATAATCGTCAGCATATTATTCAAACTTTCTTGAACACACTAATTTCTTCGAATGATAACTATATTAATTAACACACCAACCATGTTTCTTTACATAGCAACCGCATTCCTTTACGCAACCGGCTCATTCCTTTTGACACCAGCTGCATTTCTTTACACAAGAGTCTCTTTCCTTTAAACATCACCCGCATTCCGTTAGATACCAGTCGCACTACTTTACAGAACAGCCAGATTCATTTATACTACAACCCTATTCCTTTACACACCAATAATATTCCTTTGCACAACCGTCACGTTTCGGTCACATTCATTAGCACAACTGTCTACTACCTTTTCTATACAGACTAGTAACATATTATTGTTGCAACCTATGTTCCTCATCTCTATAGGTTCGTGGTGTATCATTGACCTGCTGTACCCTCCTGTGTGACCAAATGGATGCCACGTTTTGTGCAAGCCGGTAGTTAACCGTACTTACTCGCTTTTCAATGCAAGAACAAAACATATATTTCCTTCACAATACAACCGCATTCCTTTACAAAATGTCCGCATTCCTATACATACCAGCTGCATTCCCATACTCAACAGACACATTCCTTTACACAACATCCACATTATTATCCACAGCAGCCGAATACCTATACATATACCGCTTTCCTTTACACATCAGACCCATTCCTTTACACGTAAATCACACATCAGAACCACATTGAGAACATAGAGTTAACTACGTTTCTATAGTACTCCAAAATCAAGTCAACTAACTCTGTAGTCGGGTCTTCTTACCATAAACTTACATTAAATAAGAAGCGGGACCAGGTTAACACTTCTCACCAAGTTGTATTCATACAGGAGACTGACAAACCACAGATGTGGGTCGGAGTTGGCGCACCGAATCGTACACAATCTTTCCAGGATGGCCAGCAGTTTGAACTTAAGCTGATATCGCCTAAAAGCTGAACTGAACGATAATAAATAACACTCGTGTATAAAGGACTATGTGTCTTAATTCGCTCAGTTTTTGTAATTTATTAACGGCTTCTGTTCTGAAAATGGAATAGTACTTGTTTATTGCGTGCAAATTGTTTGGCGCGTTTAGAGTCTGAGAAGTTTAATTTTGTTCATACATTTTTTATCGAATCATCATATCACAATTATCTCTCCTAGTCTAACTCTGTGGTTTTACTGTAACTGGAATTTGGCTCGCCCATGCTGCTGAATGTAGCTTCGGAGATTAGCAGCAAGATTAATGTATTTTATGGACATTTTGACGTGTTAGCTTCTTTGGGGCATCTGATGATGAAGTGGCCATTATCATACGAATAGAAAATACACACACACACACACACACACACACACACACACACGCACACATATATACCTTGTTTAGGTTAGTGTCATTTAATAAAATATAATATATGTTATATATATATATATATATATATATATATATATATATATAACAAATTACGTAGAATACATGTTATATATGTTATCTAGGTCCTAGGTCTGCTAAAAACACATGTCCACGATACTGATAACATGTATCCTTAGCACCAGGGACTCGTGTCTATAACACCAATAACACATAATGGACATAATACTAATAACACGTGTACCTAACATTAACAATAGGCTAATGGCAATAATTAGTGTTTATGACAATAATAATGTGTTCAAAATATTTATATCACGTCTGCACCATGTCAATATTACGCGTGTTCGTAAGATATATATAGTGTATTGATAACAGCTACCCACACAAATTACATCACGTGACCACAGTAGTAACAGCTGTTCGCTGGTTGAATCTTTCTCTCAAACAGAAATAAAAATATACGAGTAACCTGATCCATGTGGAGAAACTATTATTTTTATATTATAAGTATAGCTAACAGGAATTTCTGCGACACGCACACAAACACACATACGCACGCGCATTCGCACGCACACACACGAAAGTAAACACACACACACACACACACACACACCACCTCAGTATTAACTATTTGTTACAGATGAGCTTCAGGTAGAGAGAACACTTGATATGAAGAGAAGCGGCCGTCTACAACAAAGATGGAAGACTGGTCCTTCTCCTAGCTCGTGGTACTACAGTAAGTCTAAATGGAAGCCTGTTTATCTTCCAAGGATCGCAGTATGTGTCCTTACAGGGCTGTTTTCGTACAAGTAAAAGAAGATATTGTTGTTGTTCTTTGTTGTGTTTTTTTTTTTTTAACTCGAGAAGATACATTTTATTTGATATGTTAAAACCGTTTTCTAACAGCTTCCATTTTCATACTCGACGAAAGACAATAACAACGTTTAACTCTTTCCAGTTATGGGTCATGAGACTCCTGCGAAGAAGATGGCACTGCCCCCTATGGGTAATAAAATATGGTCGAAATATAAGACTCCGAACGGGAAGTCGACGATTTCGAAGCTTCTTCAAGAATTCACGAAGTTTTTGTACTATCGAGGTAATCTCTATCTTATGAAATGGCTGGGGTTTTCTGAATATTGTTCGTACAAAGACAGAATATGTTAATAAATACGTTATTGTTGCTAAGATGGTTATTATGTTTCAAACAATATTACATCATAGCATATACTATTTTTCAAACCGCATTATTGCTAACATATCGAAAGTTCTGAAATGTTACTAAAGAAATAATTATTTTAATTGGTAGGCTGCAATAGAATATATGCTGATTCATTCCAAACGATAATATAGACGATGGAGTATATCGTTTGGAATGGTTCAATAATTAAAATGCCTAAATGTTTTAAACGTTGTTAAAATAATATTACCATTTCTCTTATGTCGTTACTTATATTATAGGGACATGTTGTTGTGTTTTTTTTCAGCTCAATATCTCAGGAAATGACATTCCCGTGGCATTTGCTAATCAGCGGGCGCGAGTTGTGGAAAAACTAGTTACCAAACTAACTGAGCAGTGAAAAAACAATGACGGAATAAAATGGAAAACAAACGTCTTTTTCGAATAACCGGAAGCCGTTTATTTCTTTGTGCACTTCTTGAATTGTTTATGTCTTTCCAAATCGGTAGCTTTTTGTAGTAATGCCGGATATAAGCTCACTGATGTCGGTTATAACAAAATCAAGTGTCAATTATTATGGCAATAAATACGTTTTGTGTTTTCCGCTGATAATTGTATTATTGAAATATAAATTGTGTTTTTCTGTGCGATCGAAAACATGTTTGGAATTAAATATGTGTTATTGTTCTCTGATTTATGTCGCCATACTACGCTCTGTCTTCAGATCGCACCCTAAACACATGTTAGTTGTATTAGACGCGACGCACAACTTTCTAGGAGAATGTATACACAAAACAAAAATATAAAAGTTTAAATTGAGTATTCCGTGTTCGGTGATGCTGTATAAGAATGGATTCAATGATGCATCAATATATCTCTCGCATTCTAGTTCTATCTCTCTCTCTCTCTCTCTCTCTCTCTCTCTCTATATATATATATTATATATATATATATATATATCGATACTTCACACGCAGTAACAGCTTCCTTAATATCCGTCACATACTTTCACAGACATGGATCGCACGTGATTCTTGCCAGACAAAGCTTTTATTGTAAGCAACAAAACGTGTATTCAACATCATATGGAAAATTTGCCAACCTTTGGGCTCCGTGCTCCAGAAAAACAAACAAAATGTAGGAAAACTCCTCAAAGCTAACAGATTTAGATTATTCCCTCGTTAGTTTGAAGAAACGGTACAGCGAACAACACGACCCGAGTATGGATTCTAAAGGCCGTATCTAATTTAATTCATAGCCCATGTTACAATTAAGAGGCTTTCTTTGAACATACTGATGTGTTGTGTATGTTGTGGTATGTTCTTGTGTATCATAATATGCTGTATTATGTGTCATCTGCTGTAGTATAAAGTGATTGCTATTTTTTTCAAACTACTTTGACCGTATAGATTGTAGTAAAACATAATAAGTGTAACTGTGTGCTACGTTATTTTGTAAGATGTTCCAATATTTTAAGATAGACAAATATAATTAATTTTATTATTTTATTGTGACTTTATTTTGCATATTTATTATTAAATCTTTATTCTCATTATTATTATTAGTATTATTATTATAATCATCATCATTATTATTATCATTATTATTATATATGTTTGACATCTACTGATACTATATATGCGAAATTCTCATAGTCGCCATTACGTATTCGTACGACTATCTCTGTAACTGGCTCCGATGAATAATCTTGCTATTGAAGCCACACGAAATTATTGTAACGAAAACTACTAATTAAGCAGCAGTTACTCACAGTGTAACGAATCTGGAACGAAGTGAATGGAGTTCGGCGATTAGAAGAAACTTTGTTAGATACGAAACCGTGGAGTCTATTTGGCCACAAGCGATGAGATGACATTCGAATATCATAGCCTCATGTAACAGATAAAATAAACAACGAGCCTTTAAAACAATGCAGCTTATGTTTTGGACGCCGGCAGATTGCGACAGCGCACAGCAGCCATTCTCTGGAAGGGCCCTGTTTGAAAGAGTTGAGTTCAAGGATGTTGATTATTCTGTTATCTTTATAATTTTGTCACACCAGCATCAATCTAATGCGGTACGGCATCCGACATAACTTCGAAACAGATAGGAAAACAGGTCATTTATTTATATTGATGTCCGCTAAATGCACATAGCGTCTATACGTTATTTTGTTCAATATGTCGAAACATTATGTGCATGGAATGTAAATGGAACTAATATTGAACTATAAAAATACGAGGACACCATTACCAAGGGACACCGGATATAAGGGCCCAAAGTCAATAACTGTGAATATTCAAATTAAAAACTTGATTCCTGACTAAGTAACTATTTCGGAATCAGATAATATTTGTTTTCTAAATATACCAACATAAGATAATCTATAATTGGAGTCATATATAATCTCAGAACATCCATGTGTGATGTTGTACTAGTAAACAGCTTCAACGTTGCCATCACAGCATTAACTATGCAACAGGTAGCATGTGATGATGATGTTGGTAATAATGATTATGATGCTAATGATGATGATTTTAAAGATAATAGTAATACAAATATTTGAAATGAAAATTACCACCAGAAGCATTTAAAAATAATGTTTGAAATATCTCATCTACGATTAATAGAATTATGACTTATTTACGAACCAAACCTTGTCACAGATCTTCACTTATGAGACACATTTCAAAATATTTTGTTTCATAACTTTAGCAAGTTTGGATTTTCGTGTACCATCTATTTGTTATTGTCCTGCAGAGTGCTGTAACTGTCAAACTGTCACAAACATGTCGAAGGATTATTTACCAGCTAGGGAATTCGTTGTTGACTGAATTACATCTAGTATAGTGCGTCTGTCTAGGTGTCGGTAGCATTTGTCCATTCCTAGAATTGATATTGCGATATTTCAGATCGCATTAAAAGAACCGCACACCTAAATCGATATCATTAAATATGTTTTTATCTATGCTTATTGGAACAGCCTGTAAAGGAGATACATACTTTAAGTGTGCTCAGTCGACTCCCCTCTTATTGGTACAAGTCGAGTTTCTACATTGCAAGATTTAAGTCACACGTGCTGCATTCTATTTATACCCGGCATCGGCGACGTGTAAACCACGTGAACCAATCGGATGGCGCCTAGGATTCTGACCATCAATTCGGCAACGGAACGCAGGATCTCGAAAAGGGGAACCATCGTCTTCCGGATCAGGTCGAAAATGTTCCACGTGAACGTCAATGCTGGTAACAAGAAGCTGTTATACAGAGTGGCCAACAGGGGTTTGATGACGAAATCGCCTATTATCGCTATAAGACGAATGACGATGGCGTTAGTGATATCTTGCGCTAAAAAGCGCACGAACTCCAAAATAAACAGGAATATTGGACTAAGAACGAGGTATAATCCTCCGAAGATATCTCTGCAAACTCTTCTGATTATTTTCTCCGACCTGCAGATATAACCATTATTATCTTAGAAATAATAGTGAACTATTATGTTGTTCCGCATTCCGATTGGCTGATAAATACACAATGGTACTGAACTAATTATATATCTAAGGGGTCGAAAAAAAGTAAACGAGAATCAATATAAATGAATTAACACAGCAAATATATCAGTTAAAACAGGAAAACATTATTATTTAGAGGGGAGGGGTTCACAGGTTAGACACGTTTTCAATATTTGGTTTTATAAATGCAGATATATCATAAATATGACTAATTGTGAATATCATATTCTTAAGATCGTTCCTAAAATATTAACAATACAGAGAACATTTTGCAGGTAAGAAAATATCAATTGAGATTTATTACTTTAGATAAAATAAGACAAGATCATTTACAGGTTTTCTAGAAATCCAGATTCATTTAAATTATGATGGGGTGGACTTACAATTAATATTTAGCATAAAAAGAAGAATCATCATCTCTGAAAACGTGCCTTCTTTATACTCACTCACTTGTCAACAAGCACTGGTTTTACGAAATCATTCACATTCTCTTCTTCAGTCACCAGGTGGCGCTGTTCGGTATCATCAAATGACCAGGTGAACCTTTCGAAGGTAAAAACGACAACTCTTGTTATTAGCACAAATAGCAAAAATCTAGTGAAAGGGCAAACTAAGTAACGCCCCCGTAATAAACCGTATGATTGACGTTAATCTGACGTTGATTTGATTGACATATTAATTCTTATGACCTAAAATTACGTTTAGGTGAGCGGCAGATTTGTGTCTGGGCAGTCTGATAGATAGCATATGAGAAATATTGATTCGTAACAGTACCACAAATGTGAAGGTGTTGGAAGGTGTTCAATGCTAACGTCATAAAACAGTCGTTTACAACAACAACAAAACAATGGGACGTTAAATACCGAATCTTTGCTTCGTGAAAGCAAAGGACCTCGTAATAGCATCAGGAAATATATAAAAGAATAACGGTATATGAGTAAATTCAATTATTTGCACAAAATGTACTTCCAACTGAATATCACATATCGTCATTACGCTTGTAATCCTAGTTGTGTTATATTATTGTTATGTGAACATACAAGACACGTCCACACTTGTTCCTTGCCTACCAAATCTTCATTGGAAATTGTTAACAACCAGTCCTACAATAAACCGATAATCTGACTTTAGTATGTTCTGATCTTTTTGTTTATATACTGGGTCTCATGGGATCCGTGAGATAAGAAGCCGGTCAGTTCTGTTTAACCGAAGCCAGATAATTAAAAGGTGCGAAGGACACTTTGACAAAACGCTGAATCCTATTGAAGTAGGCTTCTTTGAAACAGACTGCCATGGTTTACGTAGTTTAATAAACACAAGAATGGATAGATACAATTAATAGAGTAATGGAACATATCGCATTTCATTAGTTCTATAATAATAATAATAATAATAATAATAATAATAATAATAATAATAATAATAATAATAATAAAAAATAATAATAGCACATTATTCATGTTAATGTAGATTAAAGGTAAAATATAATCTAATAATAACAAATAAGATTATTGGCTGAACCTTTCCACACAAAAAAAACAAGTAACATTCTCAAGTAAGTAAACATTCCTTTTGACAAAGTTGAATGGATTTGGAAGATTACTTTGTTGTGATCAATGTTTATAGTTGTAATATCCACTAGTTTTAATTATATCAATATAGTCTTATATTGTGGCCCAGCTACTACTACTCCTTTGTATATAATGATATCACCCTATTGTGGTGCCACCTACCGATTTGTTGTCTATTGTTAGCCTAATAAAGCCATGCGTTCTCAACTGGAGTTATCACTTATTAATTGTTCTACTGAATAGAACATATTGAAACAAGGTGGCAACGGTTTGAAAAAGAACCTAAATCCACGAACTATAAAGGTAACTAATCATCAATGACCGTTCAAGCACATAAACATAAAAATTTGATGTTGGAACTGGATACTATTGAGCGATAATAAGTGAATTGAAGAAAATGGCTGATGACGGCGACCACGTTGCTGTTAGCGCTAACAACCAAGCAGGTCCACTGTTGTAATATCCACTAGTTTTAATTATATTAGTATAGTCTTATATTCTGGCACAGCTACTACTACTTCTTTGTATATAATGATATCACCCTATTGTGGTGCCACCTACCGATTTGTTGTCTAATGTTAGCCTAATAAAGCCAGGCGTTCTCAACTGGCGTTATCACTTATTAATTGTTCTACTGAATAGAACATATTGAAACATAAGAAATTTTCAAATTTAGAGTTGCAGTTGAGAATATTCTGCCTCATGGATTATATTTCATCTGCTTTCATCAGTATAAATAATAAAAATAAAATGTGACATTTATATAGCGACATATCCAGCTAGATGCTGCATTTGAAAAGTGCTTTACAGTATTATTATCGATGACTCGGATCTATTTCAATCTAGCACACATCTCAACCCCCAGGGAAACATACAACGTATGCTACCATTATATGGCGCACACCGTTACTCATATATACATAGCTATCATGTCCTGTAAGGTTCCTATTTCTGTATGAGGGAACCAGTCTTCACATGACACCATTGCACCTGCTGAGTCTACAACCCGCGAGCCTTCTGTCATGAGTCATACGCTTTAGCTAACTACCTCATCAGGCCTCAAGAACGAAAGCGAAATACACTGTTTAAGCGAATTCCAGTTAAGTGGAAAATATTTTATAGGAATTATTTTTTTCTGTTTGGATAAAAAGCGTTTTAATCATTTGTTTTTAATTAAACTTTTTCACCCACGGCCGGTTCTGTCTTGTATGATACGACAGACTGCCGGTTAGCATGAACAAGTTATATCAAAAGAAAAACTTATTCCTCGTAACATACGCAATGTTTGTAGAAGCAGTTGACCTTGATACATAGCATACACCTACACTAAATATTATACAATATTACAACAAATAATCGCAACACCTGACCTCTCTCTCTCCCTTGAGTTATCCAGTTTTGAATGTTCGGCTTCAGTTAGATATGCGGATCTATCGACTTTGGTTGCCACGGTTACTTCATCGATATCAATGGGTTTCTTGAGATCACGTGACGAATCGGTGTTCATCTGTCTGAACGCTGCGAACTAAATTATAACAAAGCAACAATTATATTTGGATAATATTAAACTATATCTATGCGGATGAATAAACAGGAACATTGAGACTGGAGTAAAACATGTTCGTGCTATTTTATGAAGGCCACCATCTTAAGTGTTGATGATGCAATTATACCTTAAATGGCAAACTTTTATTTGACCTTAATCTCATTTCGAAGGCTTAAATACTGCATTAAATGCTATGATATCTAGCATCATCCGTATCACAGTGGCACTGACTTCATTATGATACAAGCGTTAGATAGGTACATCAAAGTTTTAAGTTCAATCCTACGAATTAATAATAATAATACAGGTTGTCGTCGATTAACGACTTTGATTGGTTGATCTGGTCGTAAGTCGGCCTATGTTATAATTACTTTGTGTATATTATAATGCGCAATGATATTATAATCTTCTTTAAATCGTACCATCAGTTGTAAAGTCGATCAGTCGTACGTTTACCTGTAGTAATATATATATATATATATATATATATATATATATATATATATATTTAGTAGAGCTCCTTTACTAGCCGAAGCCATTCAAAGGTAGTCGACAGTGATATTCATAAATCTTGCAGTCTGCATATTTGTCTAAGCATACCGTCTTCTTTATATTTGCTTCATCGCAACATAGACAGTTGGTAAGCCAATAGCGTAGCATCCTATAACTCTCTTATTGCTGCTCTTATTGATTTCACTTTCTGTCCTTTGTTATTTAGAAAGCTGCGCCAGATGGATAGAATAGAGATCAACGGGTAGAAATAAAACAAATAGTAGCAACATTCTGTGTTTCTATCAAACGAATGGAAAATATTTCACAAATGTGATGTTTTATTAATCAGTCACAGATGCATGTAAAGGTCATTTTATACAAAGCGTCTATTTTTCGGACGCAGCTTATGACGTCTACCCCCTTTGAATAAGGTTGCCAAATTTAAGTTCGGGTCGCAATAATATATTAGATGATCGAATACCCTCTTCTACTGTTTAACAAATGTCTTCAACGAAAATGGTTATAAATATATAAAATATGTTCCTCGGTTCTCGGGGAAGTCTGTTATATATTTCGTGTGCGTTTCATCTGGTCTGTCGAGAGTGATTTACTGAATGTCTTACTGTTCCTGATCCTTATCATTGTTTGTCTTAAATCGACCGCACTCTATTTTAGACGGGTGCACAATTACTTGTCAAATGGTTTCAGCCTGTCACTTGTACGCTTTAAGTTGCCACCACTCAACACAGTTTCTGTCTTGCTGATAATACCTTATTTGTTGATTTTATTTGCCTTTTCGCAGACGTCTGGCTGTCTGAGTGTTCTTCTCCATCTGTGCAAAGATTAAAATAAAGTATATATATAACCTGTGGTTACTTTTTTTGTTTTTGTTGGCTAAGGACTAATGTTTTCTTACGCTAGCTAGAGGTTAACAAATTCCGTGGTCTAACAGGGAGTAATTATACTGCAGGCACGTGTGTCTGGATACATGGATGTACTGTACCTGGAAGATCTTCATAAGTATCCTCTTGTAGCACTTCTTTCTGTTCTGGTAAATTAGTGCCATTCTTAGATTTGATGGCCACATCTAATTTAAAATAAAATTCACATCAGATAGAATTTTTTACAACTATCCTACCCTTACTAGGAGCGCCACTGAGCTCTATTCTTTCGAGGATATTGGCGCAATAGAAGTTTTGTAATTATTATTATTGTTATTATTATTATTATTATTTAGTCATCTTCATATACATATTGTCATGCGGATCATTGTCACTCACACGGTGTTAACTAAGTGTTATTGATTTTAGTGAGTAATGAGTTTTTGAATATTCGTCACGAACGATCTAGCTAACGCCATTAATGTTTAGCTTTCGTTGGTGGATTTCCTTCTTGGGTGGCTGCAAATTCCTTAACTACATATCCACTTTTCTAAGGCTTATAGATGTATTAACTACGAGACGGGACATCAAAATTAATATCAACCCTAGCATTGTGGCCTAAGGAAGAAACCAAGCCGATGCCCTTCTAGATTTAAAATGTTTATATTCAGAATAATCTCTTTTTATTGGCTATTAATCACGAAACAAACATTAATCTCTTCTATATTGTCATATAAAACTAATTGCATTAGAGTCAATTACTCAAATATGATGAATGGTATAATGGTTTATACATTTGTGTCTCAAATAACACCAACATCCAAAATCTCAACATCCACATAGTTAAAATACAGCTTGATACTAAAAATTCACAATGTGTATCATATTCTTTTTGTCATCAAAGCACAAAATTAAACATGTATTTGTCCTTCACCGTATGAAATTGTTTTGTACATAATTATTTTTTTAAATTTTCATTGAATGTTGGAAATACAGCAGAATACCAACAAACAAAAAAAAAACGAAACGCAAACAACTTTCAAATCACACTGAAAAATTGGTCATATATCTAACTTCTAGCTATATGCATATACAAGCGTTGTGTTAATCTTTATGATACTATACTGGAATGTTTCGAAATTAATAAATACAATCAATAAATAAAGCTGTCGTGAAGTCCAGGCTTTCATGTACACTGAATGGCACATTGAATGGCACACATTTGACTGGCCAAAGGTATGATGGCACTGACTATCAACGATGATTCCTCATAAAGAGATTGAAAGGAAACAAACTCCGCGTGTATGTATGTATGTATGCACATATTACGATATTATGATATTTAAAAGGTTTTTCTACTTTTTCAATCAATGTATTTCGCACAAAGAAAATAAAATAAATATGGGCATTGAAATTCATGGAATGCTGACACCAAACGTGGAGTTGTGAAAGCTGAAGAACTGCAGATTTTACTGCTAGGCCATCACATGACAACAATGATAGGATTGGTTTTGTAAACAGTGATGTTGAAGTTATTACAACCCACTTGAAGGACATACGTGAAAACCGTGATGTTAAGATTAATGCTGCTTTAACAGAATGGGACATGATAAAGTCTATTTTTTTATGGAAGGCAAGTGGAAACAAGCCAACATAAATATGAACCATACAATATTACTTACATTTTGTTTATTTATTAATTCGGTATACTTATAATCTAATTTGCCTATGTAACATCCGACATGTTAATCCAGGTTCTTTATCAGTTGATTAATCTCTTAACTGATTTTAAAATACATTACTAAATGATCTGATGACCATTCAGCTGACAGGTTCAGTTTGACCCAGATCCAGCAATACAAGAATGGTTAAAGGGTAGCAAACGTAAGAGAATTCATAGATAGTGAGCCAAATTAAAAGAGGGCTAGACTTCAGACAACTGAACTACCAGTGGCTGCTGGTACATTTATGGAGATATAATGAAGTACATAGTAAGAGGGTAGAGGAACAGGTAATTGGATATGAGGAAGATGCAGAGGATACATGGTGAAGAGGAGGAAGATCAAGAAGAGGAGGATATTATCCCAAACTTTGAAATAGACGATAGCAACGGTGATGCTAATGGATTGGAATATGAAAATGAAATGACAACGGATGAAGTTTTACAGACATGCCTAAGTTTTTTTTTCTTTCACCTGAGAAGCCATTTTGAGCTCAAAGTGCAAAAATTGCTTTATTTGAATGGTATTTGTTTACTTTTGGTAACTTTTTTGCTCACTCGGTTTAGTGTCGGCACAGCAGGTCTAGTGTTAAAATATTTTCCATTAAGGCTACAAGCTAGTTTCACACACTGTATATATATATATATATATATATATATAATATATATATATATATAGAGAGAGAGAGGAGAGATAGAGATAGATAGATATATAGTTAGATAGATAGATTGCTTTGTCCTTTTGTTACACTTTCGTTTGGGATTAGGACCAATCTGGTGCGTTTGCTACCAGTGAGGTCCTTTTGTTGTATTGCTAAGTATTAATTTAAAAATAATTCAGTAAGGCTTTTGTCTGGTGATAGGTGGTGATCGTCCCTGTATAACATTGTGTTTGCATTCGTGTGTTTATAAGCGTTATAACAGCTGTATGACACTGACGTCTCAAAATGGCTAGTAGATAGAGTGTTATGCTAATTATTATGGCATGAATTGACTGTTGTAGTCCAGGTTAATATATGCATTTGAATATAACTTTTTCTACAACATAATTGCGTACAGTCGATGAAAATAATATGTTGTTCTTCTTAAGATTGCATTAATATACCGAGGTAGGATTAGAACACGGAAAACGATATATTAGAGAGAGAGAGAGAGAGTGTGTGTGTGTGTGTGTATGTGTGTATGTGTGTGTATGAGATCATAACGTTCGCATGCATTGCATCAATAAATTAAAACATTTATCGCTTTCATATTGAACAGTTCATAGCATTGTTTCACATGGATTTCACCCAATGTTATCACGTCGATCCAAAGAAAGTAACAAAATAGCAAACAATTTGATACTATGCAATATTATATTAAACCTACATAGTAACCTAGCTGTAACGTAGAAATTATGCCTAATTGTGCTGTCCGAATTACATTTAGAAATTAATGTACATTTCAAAGTTTTGTTTACGTCAGCAGGTAAATCCATCATACTAATGGAGACATGACCGGTTCTTCCCGTTTATATTACGACTGGGTACGATTCAGGTTGTAGTTTGAGGAACGAATACTGAAGTGTTTTTTAAAAATCTATTTATAACCACGTCTTTCAGAAATCTAAAATATTTCAACTTTGTATTAACTTTGTTGGGATATTTTGTCCCCAAATGAACTTCAAGATGGCCAGCTTTCATTGTTTGTTGGCATAGTATAAAAGAAGGATGTCCCTTCATCGTATACAGCAGATATAAATCTAAACTTCAAGAATTCCGCGGAATATTAACTAACGTTTTGTTTGCTTATTTTGATAAAAAATAACAAAATAAATATGTGGAAAGATGTTTAAAATTTAATTATGCGCACCTTGTAACTTGTATGTCCAGGTGCCTTTAATCGTTTCAATAAAAATATAGATACCGTTTTCAAAATTAGACCAGTCATTAAAAACAAACTAGCTGAGATTAACTGAGTAGATAAGTTAAAATAAAACACCCACATAAAGATACTGCCAGTTGCCTTAATGCCTATTTTCTAGCATGAACGTTTGTCAGCCCATTTCATATCTTAATACAAAAAAAGGATTACCAGCACCTGAAATAGTACTTGAATGTTCAGCACATGTGCTTTAATTGGTATACTTCTCTTCATAACTTAAATGCATATCAAATCAAATTCTTTAACCAACTTGAAAAAGGAAAACATGTGTTTACACATTGTGTATGTACTTGGTTCAAGTCATTATTTTACAAGGTATTGTTCTGTTTCAGTCCTTGAAGTTCTATGATGATGAGATACCATGTAAACAGGCCAATCTCTTAGATACAGATTTACTGGTGTTGGATTTGATAGATGATTTTGAGTTATCTGTTACAGTAGTCAATGCACGTGTCTATTACATTTCTGGGTATATTCTGTCTAACTTTAAACAGTTCACTGATCTTGACTAAATGTCATATTTTTGTAGTAGTGGTTGTTTAGAGCTGGAAGCAATTTGGGTTATTCTATCCATTTGATAACAAATGACTGATTGTAACTGTAGATGAACCCATGGCACAAGAGATTTAATGACGCTTATTGTATGAAAGTACTAATTTCTCTATCTCTAACATGTTAACGCAAACATAAACATTATTAATATTCCATGTATATTCTTTGTTCTCAGCTGGGCAGGCCTATATTGCATGGTCTATGTTATTGAGGTGTAGACTTCAAATGAACTTATGATTTTTTTAGTTAATATATTATTAGTTTATCTGAGAAATACCCCCCGGTCGCTGGAGGCGCCACTGGTTCAAAATTCAACATGGCGCGGCAAGAGTAGCGCCTCTCTATATTTATGCTCTCTGCTAGTACTAGGGTATTTACGTTCAATACTTTCCTATTAGAACATTACGAGTAATGCGTAACGGCGTAAATTGAGCCGATTATAAAATTATATTATAAACTGCTACACACACTAAGATAAAAAATACCAAATTTTCCCAGCTATGGATGAACGCGATGTTATTCGGTATATCGTGAAATCCCTATATCATCTCTTCACCTAATGGATCAATGACTATATAAAATGGTTATGATAATTATATAAATCAAGCAGGCTATTAAAATGCATTGCTAATTACCGTCTTTGTCTTTGCCTTCTTTAGCCATGATGGATGTCTCACGCACGTGAAACAATAACGAACCATATACTTTGTATAACTCTAAAACATATTTAATCCAGTAACTAGCGAGTTCAGTAGGCTCGATGTTACCTTTATCATCGTCTTCAAAAAATATAATAATACTGTTTATCAGTAGTTGGTCATTGTTATCTCTCTATAGTACAAAGTACAACTTATAAATAAATCGCAATCACAACACAAATCACAATCGTCACTGACCTATTTAGCGTATCAGGTAATATTTCCACGTTGTAAAAGATGCTTTGTGTTATAAGGTGGACTATTTTTTTCTTTTGTAGACACATCTACTGACCAGGGCAGGAACCAACACAACAGTTTCAGTTGATTCCCCTATGACGTTGTGTCGTGTACACAACCTATATTATAGCAAGGAAGAGACAAAACTATAAAATGCTGTATAGTGGATTATTACTGGACTAGAACGTAATATCGTCTCAAACCTGAGTAAATCATATGATTTATTCGAACCTAACAGACAATCCTCGTACTTTCCGTTCATCACTAAGTGAACGTTAATCCACGCCTAATTTAGCGTCCCTAAGTTTTTGCAGTTAGGTGTGGTAGGATCTAAATTAAAGCGCCTATCTATTTCTTCTATTGGACCCGTGGTCGAGAACAATGGATTTTAGGCAGATCTCCAATACTGCGAATGACACGTCGGGGTTATAATAGCTATACATTCTACAATTTTCCTATATCAGTGTAACTTAATTACTAATAATATGGGAGAAAACTATGACCGCAGCTTTATATGCATGGAGATGCCGGCGAAGTAACAAATTAGAATGAATAATGAAAATTGAGAGGACCAGTGTACTATTAGGGGTTTCGTACTACTGACCCTATGATGGATGAAGGATGATTGCTGCGTTCGAGAGTGTGACAGCACTGAGGGGAAATAGACAATTCTAGCGTTAATCATAATTTAAAGATGTAATATACATATGAGCACAAGAGAGACGAGGAGAAAAGATAAGCATCTACAAGAATCTACAAATTAAAATAATAAAACGATTTTGTCGTTTAGACCTATGTCATTTTGTCTATCACAGAAAACTAATAAAATGGGAGGTAACTGGGTTGGTAATAACCTGGGTTCAAAGGTAACAGTTGTTGCATCGTAGATTGTAGCATTTCACCCTTTCTGGGTATGTGTCAAATATGTGTGTTTTAAGTTGATATTTAAAGTGACCCCGTGTTGTTTGGTAAGTCAGCACATTCATCCATTTATTCCATATTCTGGGAATGCTAATCAACGGTAGTCTACTAGCAAGTATATCATAGCTTTTTGCTACATACAGATGGTCAGACTGTCTTATCACACGGGCGTTTGGCAGATATCTATTGAATGTGAAAATGTCATTAAACGATATTGGTAATTTCTTAGTATTAAGATCAAACGCAAAAAGTGTTGCCTGGTATTCTATTAAGTCAGCGAGCTTTAATATACGAGAACTACGAAAAGTTGGTTCAGTGTGGCTGTTGTACCTTGCATTGTTGATTAAACGGTAGCCCTTTGTTTGTAGAAAAATGGTCTGACGTAAAGCTAATTGAGTTACGTTTCCCCAAACTAGGTTTCAGTATGAAATATGAGAATGAATGAGTGAATAGTATAATGTTTTCATGCATTGCTTAGGGAGAAAATGTTTAACTTGTTTTAGGGAGAATGATATTCGAGATACTTTCTGATTAATGTAGGATAGATTATGTTTCCATGTAAACATTTTCATCAATCCTAATACCTAATAATTTAGCCGCTTTTTCATCACAATCTTTGCCTATTCTATGCAAGAGGGTGTTTTCAATCAATATATGTTTTGGGGAAAGATCATCTTTTAATGATGTGGGTCTTATAACAATAATTTGTTTTGTTGGGATTTAGCGAAAGTCGATTTGAGCAGAACCATACATAAATCAAATATAAAAGAGCTAATTTAAACTCAGGTTCAGGATGATTTGTAAATAGAGCACATTGGTTTAATGGATGGAGAATTGGATGAACAGTTGAGTTATATTCCCGGAACCAGTACTGGTGCTTAAAAATAAATTATTGGTATTCAAGGATGAAGTAATTTTTTATACATGAGTTTTACTTTACTAAATACTGGGAGTAGGCTAATAGGTCTGTAATATTTTTAATAGGGTCTTATCAGCAGATTTATAAATGATTTAAAGCTTTTATTAACTTTAAGAACATTTCGACCAGTTTGGAGTCCTATTTTTGAAACAAAATATATTGAAGACTTCAGCGAATTCCTGTCTGTCACCGACCTGGGTGTTATTTGAGAGTCCAGATTTGTCATTATGTTTTCGTATTATTTTGTTAAGGGTGCTCCAGGTTTTCTTAATATTGAACTTATTCTCTTCCAATATATTTCCAAAATAGGTTGATTTTAATCGACGTTGAGGTTTTATGTGCAATATATTAAATTCTTAATATTTGTGTATGTTATGCTTAGAAGGTATTGATAATTTTTTAAGAGCAATTTAGCCTTTGTTTTCGAAGATACTCTCAGACCAGGTATGTACCATGGTTAATTTAAGGATCGGAAATGATTCATTAAAAGCATTAAGATATAAATTTAAAAGTTATTTGTATACTTCATTGGGACACATTGTTAGACTTATAGATTTAAGTTTTAATTTATTGGCTGTCATGAAAACATCAGGAGGCAGCACTGATTCTATGAACATGCTACATGTATTTGTTAATGATCGGGCCATATAATTAGCTCTAATACTTCTGCTTGATTGTAGAACGTCTTTGGCTAGTTTGCATTCCAACTTTAGAAAACAAATTATTCAATCCTTCACCTGCCTGAAGTGTAGCAGTAACTGATAAGAAAATGTGTAGGAAACCTCTTATTATAGTTTTCTATGGCCTGTCTAAGGATAGTCCGGGGCGCCTCCGTGGTCTAGCGGTAGCGTGTGCGATCACAGATCACTACCGCCCGTGTTCGAATGTCGGCGTGGGCATATCTGGAGGTTGTTTCATCTTTGACTTCGCTGCTTCATTACCTTTGGAGGTCGCTCGTCCCATTTAGCCTACCATGGGCACAAAAGTGGCCATAAAACACCAACCACCACCATCATCTAAGGATAGTCTATGTTTTTTTTATATATTTTCTTCTAAAGAGTTTCTAAATTATTTAATTTTCATTGCTCATTTTAATTCATTAAAGATATTATTGTATTGTTTAAATTCAACTATATTTCTTTCGGTTGGTTTAAGTAATTTTCTAGAAAGTCATTAACTTTTCCTCTTGGACGAAATTAGAACCCTATGAAACGAAGACTGTCTTTTGAAAAAAGGTACGAGTATTTCTGACTACCCGAGTAAATGTTTCAAATGCAACCTTTAGTGATCAGTAGAGTTCATTATATGATTCATGGGGCACGTATCTTCCAGGATATGGAGAGAGTCTATTCGATTTAAAATGTCTTAAGTTTGTTAATATTGCTTTCCGAGAATAATCTTATTATATTTGTTTGGGGTTTTTTTTGTGGTCCTTTCTGCTGTTATTGTAATTCCCAAAATAGCCATTTTGTAAACATTATTTGCATAAATGTGATAAATTAACGTTGGTGAAGTAGTAATTAATCTTGGATAATAAGTTGATGCTCATTTCGCCAATGATAACACATAATTTATTTTCAGTATTGATTATATCAATAATGCTGATGAAAATATATCAATATCAGTTCGAGGTTCAGTATTTGGTCTGTATATCAAGCCAATAACTTTTTTTTCCAGTTGCATTACTAATATCAAAAACATTGAATTGAACGTACCGGTATGTGGAGTGAAGACATTAATGTCTTCACGGATGTTTTAAATAATGTTTTCCCCAATAAATAGCCTTAGACCACCGCTTGCTCCACCATCAAGGCACTGTGTTATTAATTGGTGATAACCTGGTAAGGATAGACGTGTATCATCAATACATTAATTTATTTCGGTGGTGTAAATCTCAATATTTAGAAATAATATGTTCAGTAGTAATCACAGGTAAGATTGCTATATTTAAATGGAGAATCTGTCTCCACAGGATGATCAAGGGAAACTTCATATAATGAAATTAAATCATGACTAACATCGGTCCTGATCTGCTCAAATGTAACCCCACCCGTCAGTTAATTATATAAGTAGATGCATTCCTCAATCCAATCCCACCAGACCACCTACAAGGAAGCAGGATTGGCAGGTTTTTCCCCATCACGGTAAAAAACACGGTAATTACCCAGTTTCTGCCGATACGGCAGAAATACTTTCTCCCCAGCGGAGAAATGGCAAAAAGGGTGAAACTAAATTTGGGGAAAATTGCCACGAAAATACACAATTAATAGAGACTTTTACAGTTTAAAACCAATATACATAAGCATAAGTTATTTAATTATAAATCTTGTCCACATGCCACATACTTATTTAAAGTGTATGTCAATAATTCATCACGTTTAAGATTGTGAGATAAACGATTGAGATTATTTATTTCTGGTATCTGTGCAGTGATATACATTATAATGCTGAATAAATTTGATTTTATAATGTCTGCTTTGTTATGCAAGGCAAGATAACTCAAATACCCAATCAACTATGAGTAGGGTGATGGTGTGTTTAGTCATGCTTGAATGATCTTGAATACTTACTGGCCATCAAGTTTGTAGTAATAACTACATGTAATGTATCACTGTGAAGAGATGCAGCTGTGTAATTACATTCACCCACTGCTGCATATTAAATATACAGGAGTGGGTGAGTGATCTATGATTGTTATTACACCATAGCATAGGGAAGTAGATGCACTGCCTAATTATAATATGGTAGATAGGCTTAATATTGACTAGATTAATGTGACACTTATTGGTTATCAATCTCAGCATTAACCCTATTACTTGGTGGAATGCAATGAAACCAAGTGGAGTGAATTCTGATTTTGTGGATTTTGTGGTTCGCCTGCTGCAATCTCCAGCATCATCTGCATCAATCGAACGAATCTTCTCAAACTTTGGCCAAATTCACAACAAAGTCAGGAACAAACTTGGCAACAATACTGCATCAAAGTTGGTGTTTTGCTATCGTCTACCGAGGGTAGATGTGGAAATTGACTATTAATTATATGGATATTAACATTATCACATTACATCATGCATGCACATCGTTTTGTTTCACATTTTCATAATATACATGTAAACTTATTCTAATACCACAATTTTCATACACAAAATCATAGTGCTATGTGCCAAATGTGATATAATAAACCAATTAAATCTTGAATATTTGTTATTTTTTTTAAAGCTGTTTTGTTAAACAGATAAATACATTAATAATTAATATGACATGCATATCTATACTTTGAAAATGCGGAATATTGTGGCTGCACATTATTGTACCAACGTGACATGTTCATACATTTTAATACATTTATTAAAAACTGGTAAATGAAATCCTAAGCAGACAAGTAAAAGTTGCTTATTCGCGAGGAACGTGCTACACCGAACCAGAATGTGCATCTAAAAAGCATCCCACATGCCATATTTCAGTAATTTATCCGATATACTCACATACATTTCAAGTTTATGATAAGTACCATTAAGATTCTATTTTAAATCTGAGAAGGAATTACCATGGTTAAGGTCCACTCAAATATGAGCCAGAAATTTATCAACTATACTCACATCAATTAAATTTGTTTTGATTGAAGTAATATTTCTCTTGTTGAAATGCAATTTTGTAAACTATTGCTGAAAGCTGGATAGACCAATATTATTTCAAACGTTTAACCCCTGTGACACTGTAAATAGGCATCGGTCATACCCAAGACCTAATAGACTTTCTGATGCGAGAAAATAAGGCTTTTTCAATGGTCCATTATTGGTTCGATTTAAAAAATAATAATATATCCAGAGAGTAAAACGTACCAACGTTTTAATGTAAGTAATAATATCTTAATTCTTTCAGGTTATGTATTGTCAGAATTAGATACAGGTTAAGTTAGTAAGAGGTTTCGGTACGATATTTTGGTAGGAGATTTCGATAGGACATTTTGGCAGGAGATTTTGATAGGAGATTTCGGTATGTGTCAGTTCTCTTAGAGTTTGGAATATTTTAAGATATATTACTTAATCATAGTTGTGGATATATCGTCATGTTGAAAACTTGTTTCCGCATTAATTTTCTTTAAATTCTTATTAATTTTAAAAATTCTCTATGTTCCACGTGAATGATCTTTTACCATGAGAGTATTTCAGTATAGTGCTTATTAGCTTAAGATACATTTTGGCTGATAACTCTTCCTAAGTTAGAGAAGGAACCATTAAAAGGTTAAATTGTTGACATGTTTTCATTATGTACTCAGACGATCTGTGGGAAAATTGTTTTGTCTTCTTATTTTCCAAGGATACAATTTTTGGTTTTCCCAATGTTTTATGCAAGGTCTATGTTAATTGAATACTTTGCTTTTAGTTGGACTAGACGATAATTATCCCACCGTAATCCATAATTATCCTTCGGTTTATTTGGTTTAATTTGTTTTATGGAAAATGCAGTATCAAAGCATTGCTGGTATAGGCTGATGAATAAGTTATATGCAGCACTGGGACAATTTAAATTTCTGATCATGGTGAAATCTGTAAGTTCTATTTGGTTGATAAATTGGGTAAAATTCATTTCTGATTCAAATTGTATTGAGTAAACTTAGTCTGGTTTTAGTTGTTATAATTTGAAAATGCCAAAATGATCTACTAAGTCCTTAATTATTATTACTGATGTAGAGATTGATTTAGCATCAAAAGAGTGTATATATATATATATATATATATATATATATATATATATATATATATATATATATATATATATATATATATATATATATATATATATATGTGATTACTTAGTGTCACAGTTGATTGAGTAATTCTTGTTGGCTTCAGAATCAGACGTTACGAACCTTTTGCAAAAATGTTGTAAATATATAATCATTAATTTTGTTGCTAGTATTAGATTTCAGAAGGTCAATGTTAATGTCTCCTAAAAACTGCAGTTTTGTTTAGCGTTTATTGTTTCCTGATGGCATTAATTGGAGGAAAGATAAAAATATATGCCTTGGGTGAGTATGTGGACTTTATGAAATGCATCAATCCCATTGTTATTAAATGCTAGTAATTCCATGGTATCATTAAGTGAAATAGCGTCATCATCATCATCTTACACAGAACGTGCTTGTATAATCCTGTACCTTAGCCGTATCGTACCTGATGACTTTGAGCCACGTATGGACTTTATTAATACCATCTGAGTCATATGTGTTTACCGCGGCAATGTGTTACTGAAACAAATTCATGGTGGAAACCTTGATTGCATTGGACACTACATTTGCATTAATTTAATGTACATCGATGTGTTCATAAAATAGTATTTGTTTGCAATATTATATATTTTTTGTTCACAAAAGATTATTCTAAGTAAATCTTGTGATGGGTATTTTTCATGGAGGAATTTATCCAGAGCGAAATATCTCCTGGTTTAGTAATTCAGCCAGGGATTTAGCAAGGAATATTAATTTTCATAAACAGCATTTTATACATGCTTGATTTGATGCTCAGACGGGTGTAGTCCATATATTAACATATGGTCTACATTTTCAATCTTTGAAAATAAAGACATAAATGTAGCTGATTATGTTGAATAATAAGGGGACCGAATTACTAAGATTAATTGTTATTAACTATAATAGCTATTAATAAAAAATAGCTACTGGAATCGTAAATAGCTATTTTGAAAACTGCACTACTAAAGTGCTTTTTATGATTGAGGTAGCTAAAACTGCTACTTAGATTTCACGCAGTTATTTTAGAATTCATGTGAAAAATAGTATTGCCGATTGATTAAAATTGGCACTTCCTGTCAATAGTTCGTCTGCTACAATGCTTCCGGTAAAGATTTGTTTTTGCTTGAGATTCTTGAATGCTTGACAAATATTGATTTAATTGACTTAATGGATCAAATCGAAGTTGATGGGATATCTACGTGTGTCTAGTACTAGACTAGTAGGCTAATGTGACTCAGGATGGCGGTTTGCAAAGTTGTAATGATTATACCTCCTCAATGTTTAATCATTAATGGTTTTAATTGGTTTCTCGAAACTGAAGAGTCAGCCGAATACAACATTAGGTGCAAAATATATTGTAGACCATTGGAAAATCTATCAAGTCTTGGTGAAAACAGTGAAATCTGCAAGCATTTTGGATTTTGCAACGGTGTTCTATACGATCGTCTATTATCACCCACCACTGGCGTCAGCGGCAAATATCAAGGATGCTTTAATAAAAACAGTAATCAAAGTCAACGGCTAAAATATCTGTCCAGTTATGAAGTGAATACTACCATTATCTGTTTGACAGTAAGTTTGATTATTTGTGGCGATATTCATCCATGCTCTGGTCCCGGGAGACAATCTAAGTACTATTGGACAGATCATGGCAGTGTTTTAAGCATAATGGCCTACATGTACTTCATCCTAATGTACGGAGCCTATTGCCTAAGATAGTTGAATTGCGTATCATTGCTCACAGAACAAATCCAGCTGTGTTATGTCTGACAGAAACATGGCAGGATAATACCATCAATAATCTGAGATTGAGAATAACTTGTGTGTAAGAATAAATCGGAATAGTGGTAGTGTTTGCATGTTTGTGCATAACAACACAGCGTTTGATCCAAGAATTGACATGCAGAGTGATGAGTTGGAAGCAGTCTGGGTCAACATCTTACTCCCAAAGACCAAGCCAATACTCATAGGTACATGCTACAGACCACCAGACCAGAACTGTTTCGAGGAGGTGTGTTCCAATTCAGCAGGATTTCTGAAAAATGAAGTGATCTTAACAGGTGACTAATGTTGGTTCAATTGGATACAACACTTTGGTAAATTCTCTTCAGACATTGTGTTCAATGTTTGATTTACACCAAACCATTAAATATCCTACCAGAATTTGTAGTACCAGTCAGTCTACAATAGACCTCGTATTAGTATCTGATGTTCTGAAATCACACAAAGTGGTGTTATTGCATGTGGTATGAGTGATCATATGGTTACATATTGTACAAGAAAAGTATGTAAACAACAAGTTAACTGTCACAATTCAGTAAATATTCGTTCTGTGACAGTGAAGTACTATACCAAGGAATTATTCTGTGAAAGGTTCTCTATTGTAAACTGGGATCCAATAATTACTTGTAATGATGTTGATCAAACCTGGCTTAATTTTAAAACAGTTTTCATAGGAGTATTAGACAGTATTGCTCCAACAAAAAACATCAGAGTAAAATAACGTACAGAGCCTTGGATTAACAATAAGTTATTGATGGGTGATAATAAAAGAGATAAGGTGTTAAGAAATTTCAAGATGTCAAAAGATCCATCCAAATATGACGAATATAAAAGTTTAAGGAATGATGTGAAAAAGGCTGTAGACAGAGCTAAAGTAGATTACTATAAAGACAATCTTCAAAGAAAAGAAAAACTTTCCAAAACAAAACAAAAGTTGCAAACAATTATACTGTTAGGTACTAAAAAAAACATAAAAACGAAATCTAGTAACATTGGTTTAAATATTGATATCTTTTGAAAAATCAGTCGAGGCTCAAAATATTAATAACTTTTTTTACTGCCATAGCTTCTACACTAGATAATAACCTACCTACTCCTACTGGAAACTTTTGAAAACAACATATTTTTAAGTACTACAAAACAAACATGTTACCTCAGATTATTTTGCACTCTTTACAATTGATGTTGAAGATGTAGGTAAAATGTTGACAAACATAGACCCGTATAAGGCTACCGGTTTAGACAATATTCCGGCCCGATTTGAAAACGATGCTGCAGAGCAAATGCACCCAGTATTACTCATATTGTGAATATTTCAATACAACAAGGAAAGGTACCCCAAAATTTAAAATTTGTAAAAGTTACTCCGTTATATAAAAAAGTAGTAAAACAGAATTTGGAAACCATATCCCTGTCTCAGTGATCAGCATCATTTCAAAGGTACTGGAACGAGTGATTTACAACCAGATATATAAATACATTCAAAATAATAATATGTTATATGAGTTACAATCTGGCTTTAGAAAATCTTACTCAACAGACACATGTGTTATACATTTGACAGATTACATCAAAGATGAAATTGATAACGGTAATTTATGTGGAATGGTTATGTTGGATTTACAAAAAAAACATTTGACACTGTTAATCGTGACATTTTGTTATTTAAATTACATTCGATGGGATTCAATAGTAATGTTGTGAATTGGATGTCTTCATACTTAGCTGGTAGAGAACAGATAGTAAATGTAAATGGTACTAAAACAAGAACCCAGTAGGATAACCTGCGGCGCGACATAAGGCAGTATACTTAGGCCATTGTTGTTCTTGTTGTATGTAAATGATATGGAAGATGCAGTTAATTATAAACTATTGTTGTATGCTGACGATGCGACATTCTTAGTGTCTGGGAAAGATGTTAACAGAATAGAAATGCCAGCAATTTGCTAGTGGACAACAAATTATCTCTCCACCTGGGGGAAACCGAATCTATTTTATTTGGTTCCAAAATTAAATTATGTAAATCACCAGAATTAAATGTACAGTACAACGACACTAATATTAGACCAAATTCAACAGTAAAATACCTGAGACCAGAAATATAGCATTATGTGTTAGGAATATGGCTAGTAAGATCATTAAAAAAGTAAGCTCCAGAACAAAATATCTGACCAGAAAATCTAAATACAATTTGACTAAGAAACCCAAAGATAAATTACAAATATGTCAAAATAAACTCATCAGAACAGTGTTAAAACTACCACCTTGTACTCATTTAGATTATTCACATTTTAGTCAGTTGAATTGGTTACCAGTGGAAAACGAGTTTCCCAGTTGAAATTAGGACACATCCATCAAATTATACATGGTTCAGCTCCATCTTCATATTGCTTTACCACGGTTAGCAATGCACATATTATAGGGACTATGCTAGCCAGGCTTCGCTTGTTGTTCCTAGGTATAGGAGTTTAGTTGGTAAAGGAACTTTTAAATACACAGGTGCTATTTCATGGAATAATTTACCTCTTGTTGTTCAATCTATTATGGAAAAGTCTAGTTTTAAATGCAGTCAAATCTCATCTCTTAAATAATGTTAGGGAAAAGGAACTCAGTTTGTATGTATAAATACTTTTAATTGTATTATATGTCATATGGAAATAAATATGTTTGTGTTATCCTCGGAATTTCTTATGTACCTAATGTTACAATATTGTATTCTATGTATTATATTTTTATGTATATGAATTCTGAATACAATAAAAAGCCTAGTACTAGTGCTATGCCTATACCCAGTTTAAGATAGGGCATACGAGTTCACATGAGTACATACATAGATCCTACTTGCCTCGGGTGTTTATAAAAATAGCATTGGGCCTGAATGCTATACAAGTTATAGGTTTTATAAGTAGTGCCTAAATATAATTGAATTTACAAAGAATAAATAAATAAAATTAACACTTAAATATATACAAACATAATGAGATTCCCATTATGGTTGGGACAATTATACATTGGAAAGGGTTTTTCAGTTAAATCTTTTTTTAATTGGAGTAGCATTGAATATGGAGAGAGACAAAAGTGGCCTCATTGTGAAATCGACTTGAGAAATATGTGCCTTGTCAAGTGGTTATTTGTGAGAAAATACAATGTAAATTGTCTACATTTATATTGTAGATAGATATACCAGCAATCATTTACACACTTTTGTAAATAGATCTTGTATTAGATGCATGCCAACACATCAATACGAAATTACCTTGAAAGAAATACTTGTATTATTAAGTGGTTGTATTATTATAATGAAATTATAAAATTGTCCATTGTACTCAAAAGTGATAAAAACTTTCCTACATATTTAGTTATATACATGTTGGTCCGAATATGTTTTCTCTGTCATACAAGTACATATCTATAGTCTATTATAATTGCTGAAAATATGATTTATTCGTTTCAAAGTTGAATTTTTAGTTCCATGTCACTTTATTTGGACGAGTATTATCAAACTGGAAACATTACAATATAATTTGAAATTGTCAGTGTGGTGTTTGAAAAAAGAAAAGTAAAGTCGCTTATCCCACAGATCACCTTTATATGTAGAATTTATCTGTTGTAACAGTATGTAGTCCTAATTAACGTGGGAGAAATAGGTTTGAAACGATGGTATGCTGTAACTCCAGCTAAGGGTATGTTCAATTTAAATTAACAACACCAGTGACATTGACTTAAGATCCCACTCTTGTATGATGAATGAATCAAGTATTGGCAGCAAATTTGTGTTATATTGTGAGTACTATTAGGCTATTTTAGTTTAATTTCGAGATATTTACCTGCATCTATGGGGTAAGTGCGTGTGACCGCGCACAACCATTAGAACAATGTGCCTCTGCAACGCCAGTGATCAATTGTTCTATTATTGTCCGACTCAGTCGATAATCGGCCACCTAAAAATCAACCAAAACTTAATTAAACGTTCTTTGGTGAAACATTCGTTCTCTTCGACGACGTCGACGGTGAGCTACGAAATGATTGACTGCCATCTTCACTTTTACGTAGCAAAATATTATTTAAGAGATATCTTTTTTAGCTACTTAGTTTAGTAGCTATTTTGGTCATTTTGAGTAGCTCTTTTAAGAAGCTTTGTTCAGTAACTCACCCTTTACAAATAGCTATTATATTAGGTAGCAGTTTGTTACTTAAGTAGCTAAATGTCATTTAGGTAGCTAAATCAACTACATAAAATCTTAGTAATTCGGTCCCAAGGTGTGACGTATTAACACTCATTAAAGTGTTTCTTACGGCTGGCACTGATTAACTTACTATAATATAAATGATAAGTTACATCTTATTTTTAATAATATTTGAACGACTGTTAAGTTGAATAAGTACGAAATTAGTTAGATTTGTAAACCTTTTAAACACTCTAACAGTACCTTAAATATAAGTAAAGTGGCAGTTATATGATCTATTATATATCGTGTCCCTGCTTCCTAACAAATGGCGTTTCTAATTCATTGTATAAGGACTGTTCTGAACCCTTGAATATTCTACCCATTTTCCAATATAACGTTATGATAACTGGTGATTTATATTTATACGTAGATATATAATCTCATGAACTTCCGTTTGTGGTCGAATGAGAACAATTTTCGTGAGCAGGATTCTGAAGTTGACCAAGGTGATGCAATGCCTGGGTCATGCATAATTCTAAAATTTCAGTGACCCCGTTAAATAACATAATCTACCAATATGAGCAATATTATTTTCCGAAAACTGGCTAGATTGCTGAGAATTGAAGGTACATATTACTGTAATAGATGACATGATTATACAGATAACTTCTCTGAAAGATGACATCAAGTACAAATATGATTAGAATTCCCGAGAAAGTAGAAGAAGAAGATGAAGATGATGATGCTATTTCACTTAAAGATAATATTCCATCAGTGATATTCAATGTCGATGAGATCAATGTCTTATATACAGAACAAATGCCCACCCAGAACAGGTATTTTAATTTGCTCATCCACACAAAATGACATCAGGGATATGATAAATACAAACTAAGACAATGATTACTTAACATTGACCTTCTGTATATTTAATTATGATACTAAATCAATCTGAACATTAGTAATAATAATGAATGACTTTTTGTATATTCCATATTATAACAACTAAAACCAAATTAAGTTCGCTCAATACCATTTGAATCAGAATCTAATTTTTCCCAATTCATTAACCTTCTAGAACTTACAAATTTCTCCTGCATCAAAGATATACATTTTCCCAATGCGGCATATAATTAATTCATTAACTCATAGTTACGAAACTTAAACAGTGTGTTTCCCAGTGAAGGCATTACGCAAAATAAATAAATCATCAAAGAAGAAATATGGATGATGGTGGGATAATTAAGATCTAGTCCAACCAAAATCAAATTATTTAATCGAAATAAACATTACATAAAAACACTTGGGAAATCCTCAAATGTGTTTTTGGAAAAGAAACTTACTGATTATTGTGGGAAAACAGCCCTAAGTAGCAAAACAGATCCTCCAATTTTATTCTATGTTCCATGTTCTATGTGAAATGTAACCTGTAAGAAATAATATGCAAATTGGAATTAAATATCGTTGTCATGATCATTGTCATTGTCAAAGGCGTTTGGCATCATTAGCTACGAAATGGTACTAAAAAGGTTTAAAACTATGGATTTAGGTGAGTAATACTACATTAAATACACATTTATTAGTCTAATATATTTCAATCTGTCAAAATAGAGAGTAAACTTACAAGCCCTAACCAGTAGACCGATTCCGCTGAGCATACGCATTTGGACCCCGGCGAGTTGTAAGGTTAGGAAATAGTAGAAATCGACCGATAACTTGAATGTCAATGGTACTATTTGAAATAAGATGGATTTAAATACTCTGACTGAGCCGGGGCCATGGTCAATCTAGAACAAACTCACATATTTGGATACGTGAATCTTTTCTGAATAGTGGCATGTTTTGATATATAGATATATGTAATGATTGCCCATTAAAAAACAAATCGGATCCGGCCATCTTTTTGGTCAACGGTACACCAGGAACACCATTTTCCCAGGTACACTATATTTTGTGAATTAAGCCATTAATCCAGCACTCTATTATTCAGGATACAAATAATGTAAACTAGAGATGTGGTCGTTTTATATTTCTTTCACACTCGTCAAAGTAATAGTGTATTTTATTATGAAACTTGTGTGGATGAAAACGTATACAACCCTGCTGAAGAAACAACGCTGTCAGCGTGGCGGTTGTGTAAAAACTTTGAATATTCAGTATCACGTGATCACTACTGCTGCTGGCCAAATTGAGTCACTAGGCGG
The DNA here is from genome assembly GCA_025642065.1 of Paralvinella palmiformis. Classification (NCBI taxonomy): domain Eukaryota; kingdom Metazoa; phylum Annelida; class Polychaeta; order Terebellida; family Alvinellidae; genus Paralvinella; species Paralvinella palmiformis. The sequence goes on along the minus strand of JAODUP010000755.1, from coordinate 30,472 downwards.
AATGAGACGGGAGGACGGCATAACAAAGCTCCGTCTTTTTTTGTATAGCTATATGAAAATTATCTGGCTGATAAGTTGCACGTGTTTAATATTGAATATAAACAATGGAGAAATATAAAACTTCTCATACCATTGTGAGACAACAAAGTAAATACAGTTAATTCTAGGAAAAAATGCAAGATCAGATGGAACAAAATGTCCTTTTGCTTTCCATGTTGAAGAAAACGTGCGATGGTCATTTCCCTTATAATCCGAAATTCCTCATAAGCAGTCATAGTTTTCTCACTTAACATCGAGCTTCGGTCAATTTTCGCTTGGTATCGCAGTCGTAGTAGCGAGGTCAGTCTATTGGATGATCCTAGCGGGTTGTCATTAAAAATAAATGCAATATTACTTAACCAAATAACGAATCAGTCCGAAGAGCAAAGTACAAAAGTCATAGATACATACATCAATATTCATTAGCATGGATAACTTATGTCAAGCATGTAAATACTAATATTTCAAGCGTTGTCATAATTATTAAGCGTGTGTATTTGTTTAAAAACAAAACATTTAAATATTAGAGGAATATCTTTTTATTTATGTTCGTCTTTTTTATGCAAAAGATATTAAACTCAAATGAACTTGCGTTGTGAGGTAATTATACCAGAAAGTGGACCGAATAAAACGGCTTCCTAACCATTTTCAATTTGTTTTATCTTATCGCAAAGAAAATATAATAATCAATGATAATGTACAGATATTAGCATACCTAATTTACACACCAAACTAGTTTAAGTTGATTTTTATATATAACTAGGAAAATGAAAAAGCCATTACGATAATGTATTTATTTATATTAAGACTCTAGGCTAAAGTGCACCTGTAAATTCTAACATCTATAATTTAAAGTCCATAAATGTTTATATCGTAAACAGAAATCTTGAAAGAAATATTAAAATCAATAATTTTAAATATTGCGCTGAATTTCCACAAACCTATTTAGTCAAAATCGTAACATCGATGACTATTTTGTTTCAACTATAGCTGACACCAACAACTATGTAATGATATAATATGAATTAAAATTAGAAACTACCTATAGATATGTAAATCAGTATGTTAATTTTGTTGTTCTCAATTATTTATTTGAAAAGCATTGCGACGCTCAAATGTGTTGCATGCGAAACACTGTAACAATAGAGTAGGTCACGTGTTAGCATTTTGTGTTAGCATGTTTTAATTATAATGTGGTGTCGCCATAATTTTCGATATTTCTTTTGCATATATTTTGAACATATTCTGACAAAGCGTAAGATTTGAGATCTCAGGATTCTTTGAAATGCAGGTTTGGGGTGAAAATAATCATTATGTAAGAATTGATGCGTGTTTATTTAGTTAAAGAAGACCTTTGGTAGTAGTCTGGGTTTTTTTTGTGGATCTTTAATAAATAAGAATATACATAAGAAATAAATGTTCTGCTTATTCAGTGTTGCTTTACATATAATCCGTGGTTCGTTTGTATTTAATATATCCATATATCCATTACACGACTTTTCATCGTAGGACCATACCATAAATATATAATCTAAATAACGATAGTATATATATATATATATATATATATATATATATATATATATATATATATATATATATATTTAAATATTTTATGTATTTTAAATTTGCTTATACAATACCTATCTCTCAAATTGAGCCATATATATGTCGGCATAATGAGGTGTCCATCTTGGTCCTTTGAATTGTAATTGGTCTGAATATACCATTGGCATTAAAGAAACATTTGCTAAGATTCAATGATAATTCAAGGAGTTACAGTATACCGCAGTATAAAGAATCTCAACTCTATATGTTAATTTACTGTGTATCTGATGTTGGCAGTTTATCTAATATCATAAAACTGCATAGTCCAGTGGTCACATTGGCTCCTAATCTAGGGATTACGCACAAGTTGTACTGTAATTTTTAAATATGTTTACAACTCAGTAGTATAGCTTTCTGCCTATCGCTATGATATTATGATAATGTAATGTTTTCTGCAGCAAGTTCTTCGAACTTTCAGTATGTGCCACTGGGAGAACTATCTTAATACCGTTTATGTTATATATACAAGATCAGTTAAATAATGAAGGTAGAAAATAAAAGACAACGAAAGTTTAATAAAAATAAATGCTGACGAAAATGAAGTTTAAGGCTTCACAAATGTTCAAATTAATTTACCGTTACTTGTGAAAGTGCTGATTCCAGGTGTCATAAACAACCAGCTTCTACGTGTGATGAGAAAGGTATTATCTGAATAGGTTTGTACATAGGGCGTCAAAAAAGACAATTAACCCATGATGGCAGAAAGTTAATGAGGCATAATAAACGTGTCAAATTAACTGTAGCTGTATACACCAGTAACCTTATTTCTCTAACTCACGGTGAGCTACCAAACGTTTTGGTTCGTGTCACTTAAGTTAGTAATGGTCCGTCTCCTAGATTTACATCTAAAACTATTACAGTTATTATGTACCTTGATAGAACCCATTTAGAAAATAATCCCCTCAGACAAATTCCGTTCTGGACAAAATCTCCCGAATCCACTTTTTAAGTATGGGAGCATAGCATCTTTTTTTAAAGCTGGCGAGCATATATCACTACAGCAAATGTAGAAGCAACATGTTATTACATTCCAAGTCAGTGTAATCGCTTAATATAGAACATAACAATTAACATCTATGTGTGAGTTAAACTGTGGGATTTTTTGCCTCTAAGAATTAGTATTAGCTCACAGTGGGGGGGGGGTGAGCTTACCACACCTCACATTTAACAAATACCTTGAAATGGCGTTCAGACAATAACATACTGCCTGGAGGTTTAGTACACAAATCTCACACCAGGGGAGAGCTATCAGGACAGAATATTACACGAGTATCAGTAGTTCCTCAATCTGTTGTCAGCTTACAAAGACGGAGGCCATAAACAACCAAATGGATGGCCTCAAATTAGTACTAGATGTGCTTTGAGGAAAGACCAAGTCCTAAATTCTCTTCTTATATCATTGGCGATATTCATATAATCTGCGATCATACCCACAGAGGTTCGAATTGCGTTGGGAGACAAATAATCGAATAACGAGTTCCTAATGTCGTGAGGACGCTAGATACATGTCTAGAACCGTCATCCGATTGCAAGCATTGTCATAGAGCGTGACTGGATCATAATGAAGATCGTATAAATATATATATATATATATATATATATATATATATATATATATATATATATATATATATATATATATATATGACAGTAGTGTGAGTCCAGTTACTTAATTTGGCTTGCACTTAATCCTAATATTTAGAGTTATTCACGGTACAGTCGGTTTGTCTTCAATACGTTATGTATATGCCTGCCTATCTGACAATAGCTAGTCGGATTTCAGCTTGACCAAAGTACAATTATTACTGGCTACGAAATCATTAATTGGTCAGTAAAAAACATCTAGGGGTTATTTTGACCAATGTATTAACACGCATGAACATGTCATATCAGTATGCTGAGCTGCCTACTACCATCTTAAGAACATACACTGTTTAAAAGCATTCTTGACACAAGAAGCACTTGCAACTGTAGTCCATGCCTTTGTTACATTTTGTATATGCTATTATAACTCCCTGTTATATGGCATATCTGATTATAACATTAATCGCCTTCAGCGAATTCAGAATAGTGCAGCTCGCATTGTAGCAAATACTAGAGAATATGATCATATCACTCGAATTCTTCAAAAATTACAATGGCTACCTGTTAGACAGCGTATCCATTTCAATATTATGTTAATAACTTATAAATCTATTAATGATATGGCGCCAGAATACCTATGTGAACTGGTTTCATTTAGAAAAATCCATAAAACTCAGGTCATCCAGTCAGATACTATTGCAGGTACCAGTGTCTCGGCTCAAATCATATGGCGATTGTGCGTTTAGTGTTGCAGCCCCCACTTTGTGGAATAGGTTGCCGGCAAATATCAGAAACGCGTCGTCACTTGAAACTTTTAAATCTATTCTAAAAATACACATATTTAAGGTCGCTTTTACAGATAAATAATTATTATCTTTTATTTGGGGTATTATTTTATTACATATTATTTGTACAGCGCATTTGAATGGCTCCTGCTAGTAAGGGCGCTTTATTAGATATACATTATTATTATTATTATTATTATTATTATTATTATTATTAACCTGAGTTTTAGTTATGACTTTCTAATAGACACCAGTTCCTCCAAGTTTCAGGTGCCAAATCACTGATAGAATTATAAGTTATTAATAAACTCTTGAAATGGATACGCTGTCTAACAGGTAACCAATGTAATGTTTGAGGTATTGGGGTGATATGATCAATGCCATATAACAGGGAGTTACAATATTATATACAAGATGTAACTTAGGTATGGAATACAGTTACAAGTGCTTCATCTGTCAAGAATGCTTTTAAACAGTGGATATTCTTAATATGGTAGTACCGATATGACATGTTCATACATTGTAATGCATTTATTAAACAATCTGTTAAATGAAATCCTAAACCGACAAGTTAATTGTAGTTGAGGAATGTGCTACACCGAACCAGAATGTGCATCTCAAAAGCTTCCCAGATTATAAATTATAGTAATTTGTCCGATATACTCACATACATTTCCAGTTTATGATAAGTAACAGGAAGATTCTATTTTAAATCTGAGAATAAATTACATTGGTTAGGGTCCACTCAAATATCTGCCCGAAATTAATAAAATATACTCACATCGGTTAAAAATTGATTTGATTCAAGTAATATTTCCCTTACTGAAATGTAATTTTGAAAACTATTGCTGAAAGCTGGACAGACCAAGATAATTTCAAATGTTTAACCCCTGTAACGCTGTGAATAGGCATCCGTCATACCCAAGACCTAATAGACTTTCTGATGCGAGAAAATAAGGCTTTTTCAATGGTCCATTATTGGTTCGATTTAAAAAATAACAATATCTTCAACTTTCGAATATTTTAAAATAGATTATTTAATAATGGTTATGAAAATATCGTCATTAATTTTCTAATTGTTTTTTATTAATTTCAAGATCTAAACATGTTTCACCTGCATGCTCTTTTACCATGAGAATTTCAACTATTCAATATAGTGCTTATTAGGTTAGGCTGACTTTTTGGCTGAAAACGCTTTGTATGTTAGAAAACGAATTTTTAAGAGGTTTAATATATGACATGTTTCCATGGTGTGCTCGGACGATTTGTGTGAAAATTGTTTTGTCTTCTTATTTTCCAAGGATACATTTTTTAGTTTTCCCAATGTTTATGCACGGTCTATTTTAATTGAATACTTTGCTTGTAGTTGGACTAGACGTTAATTATCCCACCGTAATCCATAATTATCCTGTGGTTTGTTTTATTTAATTTGTTTTATGGAAAACGCAGTATCAAAGGATTGTTGGTATAGGCTGATGAATAAGTTATATGCAGCACTGGGACAATTTAAATTTAAGATCATGGTGAAATATGTAAGTTCTATTTGGTTAATAAATTGGGTAAAATTCATTTCTAATTCAAATTGTATTGAGCAAACTTAGTCTGGTGTTAGTTGTTATAATGTGGAAAATGCTAAAATGAACTGTTTGTTTAATTGTAATGTTCTTAAAACTCAGTTTAAAATTTCCCAATTGTCTATTAGTCCCCATCTTTAGATAGAACACATTTACATAGTTTCAGCAGTCTCAGTGGTATAAATCATTGTAGCAAACCTATTGCTAACAATGAAATTGTTTCACGCAGTGTTTGTAAATGTGGAAAACAGAATATTGTACACTGAATTATAACATACATTAAACAAGAATAGCTGAAAGAACAAAGATGTAATATATATTATTATGTGTTTGTATGTGGCTTATCAGGATGGGGGATGAAATGATGTATGGAGATGGGAAGAGAGAGGGGGGGGTAGATATGGAGAAAGAGAGAGACAGAGAGACAGACAACACACACACACACAGAGAGAGAGAGAGAGAGAGAGAGAGATATCATATTTACATATAGCTTATAGCTGAAAAAACATATATTTTATGCTTTATTTTGTGTTATAGAAGTTTGTCAGAATGTGGGAAGGTATATATATATATATATATATATATATATATATATATATAAGAGAGAGAGAGAGAGAGAGAGAGAGAGAGAGAGAGAGAGAGAGGAGAGTGACAGAGAGGGAGGGAGAGAGAGAGGGGAGAGAGAGAGAGAAAGAGAGAAAGAAAGAGAGAGGGAGGGAAGGAAAGGGTTAGCGACAGAGAGAGAGGGGGGGACAGAGATAGCGAGAGAGAGAGAGAGAGAGAGGGGGAGAGAGAGAGAGAGAGAGAGAGGAGGGAGGACAGAGATAGCGAGAGAGAGAGAGAGAGAGAGAGAGAGAGAGAGAGAGAGAATGAGTAGCAAAAAATATAAATATTCAGATACAGGAATATTAAATATGAAAGCAAAAACATCGTACCTTGGGATATAATATAATCAGATATGTTTTTTCAATGACTAAAGATTTAGAAAAAGTGATGCAATGTCCAGTGCTATTCAAGGTATCCTCCAAGTACATATATATACGCAGTGTAACAAAGCAGAGATTCTGGAGCATCGTATAACACTGCAAGTTATAAAAACATACATGTCTGACTGGAAATTAGCCATGCAGTTCATGGCACCCGTTGCATGGCACCCATAGCATGGCACCCATAGCATGCTACGTATTGTCGTGAACAAGTTCAACAACTTTGAAGATAGTGTGGTTATACACTGTTACGGCCTGGTTCGGGCGTTATATTATGAATTTTGGAGAGTGCTATGGGAAGGGTTGTGGGAAACGACTTCCTGGCAACTGTATGATGCGGTTTACTCATGTGACATAGATCTTGTCAAATTAGTCGATATGCGGTTCACATTATTCAGGTGTGACACGTCTTAAGTACAGCGTTCTAGAATCAATATATCGTCCAGAAACAAAAATGCCATACAATTCAATACGACACAGAAACGTTTGACACATTCCATTCGTAGTCATTGTGCACCAATTCTAGGTCAATCTGAAACCCGAGTTATTTACATTGGTCGCTAATCGCCTGACATAGGCAAACAGGGTTTTGTCGGATATGAAGATATATATACATGTTCAACCATTGTACCAGGTTTCAAAGCTCGCAAAGTAATGTATTCCTTAATCGGTCGCTAACACAATCATCAGTTTGCTGGGCTTTACTCCACTGTCATAGATTAAAATGCTACAACTGTATTCATCACGGTTCAATTATCATATATCATCAAGTTTGCAAGTCACTGTGGTTTCTAAAGGCTGTATGTAGAACGTTCACGACGCTTGGATCATGTGATCAATCGAATCATCTCGAACCTTTGTTGGACGAAGTGTTCTCAGAATCGGTGAGTATCTGAGTTGATGCAGGATGATATGTAGCAACTTGGTCGTTCATCAGGGAACGATTAGTATAACTTTGAAGCCACCCATCTGGGTGTGTATGAATTCCATGGTTGTAGAATGATCATAAATTGATAGATAGTTATACCTACGTCAAATGTTTTTCTATTGGCCGTTCCAAAGTGTGAGAAATGGGTATCACTAGCAAACGAGTCAGCATGTTATATGTTTAAAATCTATTTCACTAATTGTCCTGGGAATAAAGATAAATTATTTGAGGTGAGCAATCCACAAGAGTTTAGCTCTAATTTAGATGATAATTGTCCTGTACTCTGAGAAGCAATGAAAATGAATAGTTTATTGCTTATATATTTGAGGTGATTTATATTAGCCAGCTCATAGGAAAAACAATATATATTGAGATGTTTTGCTTCCATAATTAAAACAATATTGAAGTGGATTTTATCTACACATAAATTTGTCTGAGCAAACTATTTTTAAAATCGATTATATCTGGTTACCCTGGTTTACTACAAAGATTTTGATATACAACTGAATATGGTGTACTAATTAATGAATTGACACTAAACGAATTCATCACCAGCTCACAGTTTGTCTGATAAGCACTTTCTGCCAGCTTAGATTCCTCATCTTGTGCTATGACGTGTTAGCAAAGATATTGAAACAATGGCTTTCTCATCACACTAGGACACTTGTTGGCTAGAACATTAGGAATATGCACTGATATAACCAGTGATATTCAATTCTAAAAATTTGTGAATCTTAAAATGAAACGAACGGAACAACTTTCTTAAACCGAAGCCTCATGAAATTGCCGAACAAACATTGTAATGTAAAAAATCTTGAATTTATGGAAGAGGGAAACTCATAACATTAAATCTTATACTCTTATTCCACCTTAATTTCAACCTATTACATTAAGCATTAATGGTCTTTGCTACTTACAATAATTTAATATAAACGACACTTCTATAATCGATGTTAATGCTATTTAATAGTAAATACATAATAACCCAAATGTTTTAAAAAAACGTATCCAGATATTACTCCACTGATATGCACAAAAATTCTAGTTCATAGTAAATTTGTATTCACATAGTGTAACAGCATTAATAGCTCTAGCAAATTATAATATAACATGTAAAATGCCTCAGTCGGTGAAGCTGGAATTACTTCTACCTCACATAGTGGCATAATCCATCTGTCATTTCAGGAGTGGACTTGATCTTCTCACATCTGTGTTGTAACATACAGGTTTAATATGTGATTCACCTTGTTGATCATGGAGTCCAGTAGTAGTAATCTCGGTTTGATCCTTCCGAATGTTTATCTATGGCTCTACTCGTGGTTAGCTGGTGATGGCCAATTCATATTGACTTCATAAAATCCAGAAATCCACCCAGTACCCATTAGATTATCTTTGCAAAATTAAGAGTGTGCTCCGGGTATGGAACCAGTCGTGGATTCCCTGAATTGTGATCCTTAAAGTTCATATTATCCTTTTGTAGTGAAGATAATCCATGTACACTCAGTTAATTAAGTGTAATTATTGACTTTCTTGGTCCAGTCAATAAATGTAGTTAATACACCGTTCGCTCTAACCAGAAACTTCAAAATCATAAGTGTATATTTGTTTTCTTTTAACCCAAATATGGATGTGAACTTCATTCACTGCCTAATATTTATTTTGGTTTTTCAGTTTTGTCTATGTCTTTTGGAAAGTAATATTTTAGGCATTATTCTCGTTTATTAGTGGAGTTATCTCATCTCGTTTTAACAACAGGTTTATATCCTTTATTCACATATAGCGTGTTAAAATTATAATAATAACAATAATCGTGTTTTACTGTTGTATCTCCATTTTTTCTAGCTTATTCTTTTTAGTCATGCTTCTTTTCTTTAACTTTCCACTGTTCTTCTCTATTTTGGCTTTCACAAGTACCATCTACAATATAAATATACTACTCTCAATGGAAACTACTGGCAATACTGAAGTCTTCCTGCAATCTATATCAAATAATTATAGAAATATAACACCAGGTAGCAAGCCTTAATATATGAAATATATTTAAAGTAAAAATAGAGCTTCTGACTAAGGTTAACTTTGGGAGACTGTCATCATTTGACTACGTCATTTTGAGATATTGAAAAAGCTGCCAACATCGGACACATTGTAAATTGAGATCTCTATTACAGCCAATATGTATTATATCTTCATGCTTCGCGAACTAACCACCAAATCAATCAGTAATATTCAAGCAAATTTCTATATATGTTCATTATAATATTGTGGAACACACTACATTTTGTATTTCCTATTATTTCCCACAATTAGAAGAGTCCGTGTGACCCTATTGCATGTACATATCATTTGTGTTAAATATTAAATGATAAAAGCTTTTATTTGCCTCGTACCGTGTTCATATATACCAATTTTTCTGCTAAATATGTTCTGAATTTGGAAGAGTATTACTTTTATGTCGATACATCAACATATTTAATTGTATTTTTATAGTTCCTCTAGTTTTAAAATATCTACTTTCTTTTGCTTTCAGTGGTTTCAATGTTGTCTTAGCTGCTGCACCCCACCCGAGAAATCCATATGTTAGATAAGATTGAACTAGGCTAGTGTAAATTGTTGTTAGCATTTTAGTTTGAAATATATTTTTTTCATATTTGATTAATTATAATACCCAACAAATTAGTGGGTCCAACCCGCCTTATTTTGTATTAGTTAATATTATCTCGTATTGATCACCGTTAAATGCGTTATTTATATTCCAGGTGAATACAATATACTTAGTTTTACAGATATTTAAACTAAACTGATTTGATCTAAACCATTCAGCTAGTTTTTCTAAAATAAAGTTACCAAATACCAAATGCACCTTGTTCTTACCATATCATATTGGTGTATCATCAGTCAAAAGTATAGATTTGGTTCTTTTTAAAACAGAAACAAAATCATTAGTATAAATCATTAACGACAGAGTATCAAGGAAAGAACCCTGTTGTACTCCACATATCATATCCTTTCTTTCAGATAATAAGTTATTAATCATAACGAATTGCTTCCCGGAATATAAGTAATTTCTGAACCACTCTAAGTCGATGCCTCTGACACCATAATAAGTTCCAGGAACGTCCTTCTTGATAATTCTTTATTTTCAAATGCTTTTAAAATATATTGATACAATTCCATCATGGCATTAACTGTACTATAGTTTGTTCTAAAATCGTATTGGGTCTAATACAATATATTGTTCTGTGAAAGAAAATAGTAAACACTCATATCAATTAATTCTTCAAATTTTTTGTAAAGCAGGGAAATACTGATACTCGTCTATAGTTATTTAATAACGTTTTATCTTTTGATCTGTATATTGGTATGATTGTGATAAATTTGATTTAAGTTGGAATTTTCCTAGTTTGCATGGAATTATTCATTATAATTGCCAAAGGAGTAGCAATGTTAGAATTAATTTCATCATGTCCATACGTTTGTTTTTTATTTTCATATTATTTACAATTTAGTCAATTTCATTGTGACAGGTGGGTGAGAAATATACTCAATTAGGATTCGATGTTTTATTCATAAAGTGTTAATACATATATTCGTCCCTTTGAATTAAACATCTTTCCGATATTAGTAAAATCATATAAAAATATTTCCAGTTATTTTTTATTTGTTATTTCAATATTATTTTTTACAAATTTACTGGATATTCCTTTTTGAAAATGAGCCAAGTGATCAGTGAATTAATTGTATTCAAAGAACTTCTAATATAACTTTCACATTCCTTAAATATTTATCTGTAATAGTTTCTTTTGCTTGGCCCTTGTTTTTTTATTGCATTTCTGTATTTAAAAAAATGTAATGTATGTGTGGTCGTTTTTATCTGTATGTAAACTTTTTTGTATAGTATATCTTTTGTCATTGAACTTTTTAGTATTCTAATTTACATCTATTGTACCGAATTTTTTTTTATGTACGGTGACAAATGTTTTATCCAATATATTATCAATAGTGTGTTTTATGAAATATGAATAACCCTCATTTGATCCCATATGTTTTAAAATTACCAGTCTATGTCGGCTAGACTTTTGTTAATTTGAGCTATCTTCGTTTCATTTAATCTCTTGGTATAAAAACTAACTTTGATTTTTGTTTGGCATTGAATTTACTCACAAGAAATAAAATATAGACAAATGGTCCGAAATATCCGGAGTGATTAATCTAGATTCTAATTGTATTGCGTTTATTTGTTTAACATTATTATATATATATATATATATATATATATATATATATATATATATATATATATATATATATATATATATATATATTGTAAATCATAATTGCTGAATTGCAATGTAACCATTGTTTGAACAAAGACAAAACTGTTATCGTATGTTGCAGAACATTTGAACACAGAACACGTCGAGTAGTATGGCACATTTGCACAAGTCCTTATATTTGATACAAAATATACAATTAACAGAAATCAAACATCTGGCTATGGCAAACAGTCTACAGAATAATAGAACATCTATAATACCGAAACCATATAATCTGATGATTGATTACATTTATTGCCAAGGGAATCAAATTGATTGGTGAGCATGTAACTGAATTTCATATATAATTAACAACCTTTTAGCAATATTGATATTAGCATAGTATATTATACTTACCTATGAAAATAGAACATCTATAATACCGTAACCATTTTATCTGATGATTGATTACGTTTATTGCCAAGGGAATCCAATTAACGATTGTGTTGTCTGGCGAAGGGGTCTGAGCATGTTCACACCTTGATCACTGTCATCTCGTCGCAGCTGAATTAAGAACATGTCATTTCTGGATGGTATCCTTTTCTTCTTCATTGTTCCCTGGACACCCATTGTTGGCGGTCAAAGGGTAAACACCCGATTGTCTCCAGTGAAAAATAGGCCACCAGACAATGATCAAATATTTGATATCCAAACACCAACCGACTCGCAGTGTATCTACAATTGTATTCAGAACGGGAAGTGTTTAGCTGTCGTCTATGACAAACGTAGATATCTGTGCAATGGATACAGATCTATCACAGCAAATCAGTCTCTGACTCAAGAACAACAGGCATGGCATATCATTTATAAGGGTTAGTAACTACTTTATTCCATGTGTTCGTTATGTATTGGTTCTATTAAAAATGATATCTGCCCACAAGTCATATATTGCATATCAGGCCGACTTGGGCTATTTAGTTTCCAAATGATCTAAGCCAACAGCCACTTAATATATTCTTCTTCCACTAACATTTATATTTATATCTGTCGAATACTGATTAACGAAAGCTAGAAAAAAAAGATTATCTGTACAGTACAGCAAGTCCATTTGTATTTCGTTTCTTTATTAGTTTCAATAAATTAAAAATATTATCTATTTTAAATTGCCTATTATGCTGGACATGAAACAGATAATTGAATTGGAAGAAACATTGTTGTTGCATTAGTGGTTCAATTGGCACCGTTGCAAGAACGGTAAATTGAGAATATTGAGTATTGAGAATAAACAGATGCAGGTTCTGTACCACTCACATGATCTCGCTCACGCTCATGGAAGCACACAATAAAACCAACAAGTACGAACTCAAGGAAGCAATACAAATTTAATATTGAGGATTTAATAAAGCTTCTATACTAGCAGGAACCTTTCTAATTAGTACAGGAAGAAATTCGAACGATCAACATATTTACACTTTTCAATAGACAGGGCGCATTTCGATTATCTAATTGCCAGCCATTCAATAAAGTGAGGGTGTGTGTTTAACCTTCGCAATATTTTCAAAAGAATACTGACTAATCCAATAATGTTGTTTCAAAGTGCTGTAGTATTAAACATATATGGTATTATAAATCACTTTCATGGTAAATCAAACGAAATTAATTGATTTTCAAGTCCAAATGGTAAATGTCCAATATATAATTATAAAAATAGGTTCAAAATGTACAAATATAAATTATTTGCGAAATGTCAGATGAAGAAATATTCCTGGCCATGTTTCCGCAAACGTCATGTACTGCTTCCAGCAACTTTAGTGGCGATAATGAATGTAGTTGTGCGTATGATGGAATATTGGAACCAGGTAAAGATCGTGAATGGGCAACGAGAGGAACAACAATAGGAGAATGGATTATGGTATTGAATTATTAATTTTAGCAATTGAACATTAATTGATACATGAGAGAAGTGTGTGGGTGTTTGTGGGTGTCATATGCGTGAAGGGGTGCATGTTTTCGTATATGTGTGTGCCTAGGTGCTTATCAGTGCATACATGCGCATGTATTTGTATGTGAGTGTATGCGTGCGTATTTGTTACTGTATGTGTGTGTATTTGTATATGTGATTATGCGTGTTCGGGTTCTCTGTGAGTGTGTGTGTGTGTCTGTGTGTGAATGTGAGTGTGCGCGTTTGTATATGTTGATGCATGGGTGTTTGTGTATGCGTATGTGAGGGTGTGGATGGGGCCAGTCCACATCAATAATATCCGAACAAAGCAAAAGACCACAACGCCTCCAAATTATGATTCTGTTTTAGTTGACGTTCCGCTTACCTGTTATTCTGGAAATGGTCGAGGTTTGGCACAGATGTCACATAAACGCTCAAGCCGCAAAGATGGAGCTGAGCTTCAGTAATGGATTTAGTACTTTAGTAAGTATGTAGTATTAGTAACACATAACACATTCTATGTATTTTACCTAATAACTCTAAATACCATTAGAATTCTAGATAACGTTGCAAAACTTATTGACCTATTCTTCTTGGAATCTTGCCAATTTAATCAATGCCTTAGAGGACATAAGATGATTTTTATATCATGTAACTATACTAATACTACTACTACTACTACTGCTACTACTACTACTACTACTACTACTACTACTTCTACTACTACTACTACTACAATGATAAAATTATAACAATAATAATAATAATAATAATAATAATAATAACAATAACAGTAATAAGCATTATAAATTTAACTCCTCTATTTAGTTGTTTCTTGTTTTCCTTTTTCTATATCACAATTTAGTATCTGTGCTCCGTTTGTATTCTTACTATACTTTTTTATTAGTACTGAATTATTTAAGACTAGTTGCCATTTTATTGCAACAAACAGGTAAAAGGTCCATGTGACGGATCACATTATTACCTTGATTGTGCTACACAAAAAAGATTTACTCAAACTAACTTCTCGACCCCGATAGTCACAAATTGGCTCAGGATAACCTCCTTCCAGTTCTGTTCCCCCGATAAAGGAAAAAGGTTTGGCTTGATTGAGGTAAGACTCGTCGGCCAATTTAAGAGAAATTGATGTTAAAGTCTTTGATCACAGAGAATGATACCTGAAAATTACAATAAAGTGATTTAGATCTATGAATTGTGAAAGAATTATGTGTTATATAAACAAGCACGCACACTCGAAAACAAAGACATACGCATGCACACACATTAGCACAGAAATAGATGAACACATACAGGCAATCACGTAAATACACACACATACACAATCATACAACTACACACACACATACACACATACACACACATACACACGCAGACACACAACCACATAAATATAAACACATTCACGCACCCATATAAACACACACACTCACATGTACGCACAGATATACATACACTCAAATCTCTCTGTAACACACACACACACACACACACACACACGCACACATGGGCGCCTCCATGGTCTAGCGGTAGCGTCCTGGACCACAGATCACTACCACCCGTGTTCGAATCCCGGCGTGGGCATATCTGAAGGTTGTTTCGTCTTTCACCTCGTCTCATTACCTTAGGAAGTCGCTCGGCCCATTTAGTCTACCTTGTGCACAAAAGTGGCCGTAAAACATCAATCATCATCATCATCACACACACGCACTCACAAACACACATAATTCAGCAGTTAAGTCAGAGTAGCAAACATAGTATCCTGTTAAAACATTATATGCACTCTGCATGCAGGGGAGCAAACACTCTTTTCAACCAAGAACAGTGACATTCGGCACAGGTCGCATGGCTGACGTGTTTGTTACAAAACGTTTAGTTGTATATTTAATTTACTTTAGTAGTTTGTTGGAACATTATTATCTTTCTAAATTCCAGTTATGTTCAGTCTATGTTATCCCATTCAAAGCTAGCTTTAGTTTGCTTGTCATTAATAACATTTAGTATTATAGTCGCAATATAATTTTCTTATAAGCACAAATATTACAAAACCGCGAAATAAATACATAACTTTTTCATAGAGTAATGTGGATGTTAACGCTTGTGTGCCATACAATACCTGGACACAATACATTAGGTATACTTCTATATATATATATATATATATATATATATATATATATATATATATATATATATATATATATATATATATATATATATATATATATAATTATATTATATATTCGAGTCATACGCCATCTATTCAATAAAACTGTGGAAAACAATTAAAGAAAGAAACAACTTCAAGCCAGAAACCAGGGCATGCGAGCATATTAATGTCACATAATAATAATAATAATAATAATAATAATAACAACAACAACAACTACTACTACTACAAACTTCAATAATGTAAATATATATGAAATAAATCGTGTATAGGGAATAGGTGATCTCATATTAAGGGTTCGATGCAAAATTCATCAAAAACTTATCAGATGCAGTAAATACTTAGGAGGCATAAGCATGTCTTGAAAGGTGAGTTTGTAAATAATGACGAAACGAAACCATGCTAATTGAGTTCCAAGGAGTATGGACAGCAATTGAAAAATAAAAAAGTGCACCAGCGTGCATTTTAACCCAAGGAACAGACCAGCAGTGAAAATGGAACACTCAGGTCTTGTGTGCTAGAGAAATAATGGACAATAGATACGAAGGTTCTTCGAAAGAAAGAGTTTGATAGGCAATATTGCAGAGGCAGACAATGATGCCAGATCGAAATGAAAACCATTCATGTGATCCGCGTGACAACCCTTGATGAGCTGTTCTGTTCTGATTACACTGAGGTTTTGTAATATTTGAGATACTATCTTATGAAGAAGAGAGTGGCAGTAATCGAGCATACGGGTGATGAATGTTGTAGCAGTGGATTCAGGGACTGAAAGATAAATAAAGCGACGAATATGGCGACGTTCACGGATATATAAACGGAGAAATATTCTTTCTGAAATTACAATCGCAATTTAATACAACACCAAAACGTTTACAGTATGTGACGGATTCATGCTATAATCAAGGATGGGGATAGAGAAGAAACGAGAACGGTTCCTACGTTGTATGGATATACTTATAATAATGCAGACAAAGGTGTGTATACATGGGTATCATCTGCATATAAATGAGATCCAAGTGAGAGTTGGTATGATATACCACACCAATCAGAGACGATCTTGAATAACGGAATACTCGAATATGTCTATAGATGCCGATACATATAAAAGTGTTGGTGCTCTTACCTTTCCTGTATCTATGTTTAGTGATATGTCGTTGCGAACTTCCAGTAGAGCGGTTTCTGAAGAGTGAACTTGTTTATAGACAGATTGAAAAAACATCAGACAAGTGATTACAGTTTAAGTTAATATTCAAACGACTGGATATGATTTGTAGACTATAAATATGTCTATAGCTGTTACAGGCATTGGCATTTAAAGTGGTTTCATAAGAAGAGGGTCTCATGGGAAAGTTTAAAATGGGAAGAGAAAACTCCAGTATTTAGTGATACATATACCATCTACCTAATTTGAAGACATGATTTTCGCTAAAACGTAGGAATAGGAACTAGTTTACAGGACTTATTTAGGGATGACAAAACGATGTTAGGAGCTTCAGTAAGTGTCGTTTGGTTTAAATATTATCAGGGCCGATGTACAACTGAAAAATCAAAACATAACTGTAAGCATGACCTCGGAAAGAGGCATGAATTGTGGTGATATCATCCTTGAAATGTGTGTAAAGGGAAATGCATAGTGAATAAGTCAAATCATGACCGGAAAAAAATACAAAAGTCTTTCTATGAAATGTCTTATTGATATATTTCCAAAGTTTGGAGGCGTAGTGGTCTTTTGCTTTTTTTCGGATATTATTGATATGGACTGGCACCCATCCACACCCTGACATACATAAACAACCACCCATCAACATACACACACACATACACACACACACACAGACCCAGAACAAGCATAATTACAAACACAAACACAAATACACACATACAGTTACAAATATGCACGCATAAGCTCACACACATATCCATGCGCATGTATGCACTGATAAGCACCTATGCACACACATATACGAACACATGCACCCCTTCACACACATGACACCCACAAACACCCACACACCTCTGTCATGTATAGACTAATGTTCAATAGCCAAAATTAATAATTCAATACCATAATCTATTCCCCTATGTTTGTTCCTAGCGTTGACCATTTACGATATTCACCTGGCTCCGATACTCCATCATACGCATAACTACATTCAACATTCTCATTAAAGCTGCTGGAAGCAGTACATGACGTTTGAGGAAACATGGCCAGGAATATTTCTTCATCTGAAATTATTAAATTGGAAATTAACCAATAGTACTTTAAAACCAATTACGTTCGTTTGATTTATGGTGAAAGTGATTTATAATACCATATATGTTTAATACAACAACACTTTTGGATAATCGAAATGCTTGAAAAGTGTAAATATGTTGATCGTTCGAATTTCTTCCTGTACCAATTAGAAAGGTTCCTGCTAGTATAGAAGCTTTATTAAATCCTCAATATTACTTTTGTATTGCTTGCTTGTTTTTGTACTTGTTGGTTTTATTGCGTGTTTCCATGAGCGTGAGCGAGATCATGTGAGTGGTACAGAACCTGCATTTACAGTTCTTGCAACGGTGCCAATTGAACCACTAATGCAACAACAATGTTTCTTCTAATTCAATTATCTGTTTCATGTACAGCATAATAGGCAATTTAAAATAGATAATATTCTTAATTTATTGAAACTAATAAATAAACGGAATACAAATGAACTTGCTGTACTGTACAGATAATCTTTTTTTTCCTAGCTTTCGTTAATCAGTATTCGACAGATATAAATATAAATGTTAGTGGAAGAAGAATAAAGTGGCTGTTGGCTTAGATCCTTTGGAAACTAAATAGCCCAAGTCGGCCTGATATGCAATATATGACTTGTGGGCAGATATCACGTTTAAAGTAATTTTTAATTGAACAAATACATAACGAACACATGGAATAAAGTAGTTACTAATCCTTATAAATGATGTGCCATGCCTGTTGTTCTTGAGTCAGAGACTGATTTGCTGTGATAGATCTGTATCCATTGCACAGATATCTACGTTTGTCATAGACGACAGCTAAACACTTCCCGTTCTGAATACAATTGTAGATACACTGCGAGTCGGTTGGTGTTTGGATATCAAATATTTGATCATTGTCTGGTGGCCTATTTTTCACTGGAGACAATCGGGTGTTTACCTTTTGACCACCAACAATGGGTGTCCAGGGAACAATGAAGAAGAAAAGGAGACCATCCAGAAATGATATGTTCCTTATTCAGCTGCGGCGAGATGACAGTCATCAAAGTGTGAACATGCTCAGACCCCTTCGCCAGACAACACAATCAATAATTGCATGTACAATTACTTGGTGATATCAGACCTAGTTTATTTTGTAATATTGATAGATAATAACAATAACATGCCGTTCGTGCTAGGGTTCCCTTGGCAATAAATGTGATCAATCATCAGATAAAATGGTTTCGGTATTTTATATGTTCTATTATTCATAGATAATTATAAGAATATAATATACTTTGCCAATATGAATATTGATAAAATGCTGTTAATTATATATGAAGGCAAAATTAGTTACATGCTCACCAATCAATTCTTTAGGTAGATTCTTTTTATTTTAGATTTTTTAAATAAGTTATTTATAGATTAATATTAAAGGATGTTTTAATAACAATTATTGGTAATATGCTATCAGCGATATACCAATACCTCTCGTTTGCAACAGCTATCGCCAGCCACTCATTCTATTTCTAAAATGTTTAGTTAAATATTTATCTGCCCATTAAATAATTTTGTGATATCAAAGATAGAAGTATATTTGTACTTTTGTTTGAGTCATTGCTGAAAAATCACTATTCCGTTATCTGAATAATTGTTTCAGCGTCTTGTCCTTTCTATGTGTCTTTCTTATCCCCTATATGTTTTTACCCCGCGGAATGCCAACATTTCATGTATCCCATATACAAGCAGCCTTTGTAATTTTACTTATATTTATATATTCTAAATATGTCGGGCCAATATCTAATGCTCTTTATGTATGGAGTTATTAACTAGTCTTTAATATGTGCCCGTGTATTGTATGTCATTTAAATAACTGTCTGCATAAAGATATTCGGTAAGTGAGTGCTCGGCTGTAGACTGTTGTTCTGTGTTCAAATATTCTGCAGCATAACTGTTTTGTCTTTGTTCAAACAGTGATTACATTATAATTCAGCAATTGTGATTTACAATATATATATATATATATATATATATATATATATATATATATATATATATATATATATATATATATATATATATATATATATATATATATATATCATGTTAAACAAATAAAAAATAAACGCAATACATTTTAAATCTAAATTAACACTCCGGATATTTCGGACCATTTGTCTATTTTTTATTTCTTGTGAGTAAATTCAATGCCAAGCAAAACAAAAAGTTAGTTTTTATACCAATAAATTAAATGAAAAGAATATAGATCGAATTAACAAAGCTCTAGCCGACATGGACTGGTCATTTTAAACACATCGGATCAAAAAGGGTTATTCATATTACATATAAAACTATTGATAACATATTGGATAAAGAGGCACCCAAAGCAATTGTCACCGTACCTAAAAGAAAACATTTAAGGGAACAATTGATGTAAACTGGAATATTAAAAAGTTCAATGACAAAGGATAAACTATATAAAAAGGTTTAAATACAGATAAAAACCACCTTATATACATTAAATTGTTTTAAATACAGAAATGAATTTAAAAAACAAGGGCCAGGCAAAAGAAACTATTACAGATTAATATTTAAGGAATATGAAAATGATATTAGAAGTTCTTTGAATACAATTAATTCACTGATCACTTGGCTCATTATCAAAAAGGAATATTCAGTAAATTTGTAATAAATAATATTGAAATAACAAATAAAAAATAACTGGAAATATTTGTATATTATTTTACTAATATCGGAGAGATGTAAAATTAATAAGGGCAAATATATGTATTAACACTTTATGAATGAAACATCAAATCCTAAATCAATATAATTCTCACCCACATGTTATAATCAAATTGACTAAATTATTATAAAAAAGAAAAAGAAAAAAGATATGAATATGATGAAATTAATTCTAACGTTGCTACTCCTTGGGCAATTATAATGAATAATTCCATGCAAACTAGGAAAATACCAAATGAATTCAAATTTGTCACAATCATACCAATATACAGAGCAAAAGATAACACTTTATTAAATAACTATAGACGAGTATCATTTTGTCCCTGCTTTACAAACAAATTTGAAAAATTAATTGATGTATTTACTATTTTCTTCCACAGAACAATATATTGTATTAGACCCAATACGATTTTAGAACAAACCATAGTACAGTTAATGCCATGATGGAATTGTATCAATATATTTTAAAAGCATTTGAAAATAAAGAATCATCAAGAAGGATGTTCCTGGACCTTATTATGGTGTCAGAGGCATCGACTTGGAGTGGTTCAGAAATTACTTATATTTCGGGAAGCAATTCGTTATGATTAATAACTTATTATCTGAAAGAAAGGATATGATATGTGGAGTACAACAGGGTTGTTTCCTTGATACTCTGTCGTTAATGATTTATACTAATGATTTTTTTTCTGTTTTAAAAAGAACCAAATCTATATTTTTGACTGATGATACACCAATATCATATGGTAAGAACAAGGTGCATTTGGTATTTGGTAATTTATTTTAGAAAAACTAGCTGAATGGTTTAGATCAAATCAGTTCAGTTTAAATTCTTAAAACTAAGTATATTGTATTCACCTGGAATATAAATAACGCATTTAACGGTGATCAATACGAGATAATATTAACTAATACAAAATAAGGCGGGTTGGACCCACTAATTTGTTGGGTATTATAATTAATCAAATATGAAAAAATATATTTCAAACTAAAATGCTAACAACAATTTACACTAGCCTAGTTCAATCTTATCTAACATATGGATTTCTCGGGTGGGGTGCAGCAGCTAAGACAACATTGAAACCACTGAAAGCAAAAGAAAGTAAATATTCTAAAACTAGAGGAACTATAAAAATACAATTAAATATGTTGATGTATCGACATAAAAGTAATACTCTTCCAAATTCAGAACATATTTAGCAGAAAAATTGGTATATATGAACACGGTACGAGGCAAATAAAAGCTTTTATCATTTGATATTTAACACAAATGATATGTACATGCAATAGGGTCACACGGACTCTTCTAATTGTGGGAAATAATAGGAAATAAAAAATGTAGTGTGTTCCACAATATTATAATGAACATATATAGAAAATTTACGATGGTTTGTGAAATTCGCTTGAATATTACTGATTGATTTGGTGGTTAGTTCGCGAAGCATGAAGATATAATACACATTGGCTGTAGTGGAGATCTAAATTTACAATGTGTCCGATGTTGGTAGCTTTTTCAATATCTCAAAATGACGTAGTCAAATGATGACAGTCTCCCAAAGTTAACCTTAGTCAGAAGCTCTATTTTTACCTTAAATATATTTACTATATTAAGGCTTGCTACCTGGTGTTATATTTCTATACTAATTTGTTGTTGGTTGCAGCAAGACTGAGAGTAGTATATTTATATTGTAGATGATACTTGTGAAAAACAAAATAGAGAAGAACAGTTGAAAGTTAAAGACAAAGAAGTATGACTGAAAACGAATAAGATGGAACGAATGGAGATACAACAGGAAAACACGATTATTATTATTATTATTATTATTATTATTATTATTATTATTGTAACACGCTATATGTGAATAAAGTATTTAAGCCTGTCGTTAAAACCATACGAGATGACTCCACTAATAAACAAAAATAATGCTTAAAATATTACTTTGCAAAAGGCATAGACAAACTTGAAAAACCCAAATAAATATTAGGTAGTGAATGAAGCTGACATCTATATTTTGGTTAAAACAACACAAATATACACTTATAATTCTGATGTTTCAGGTTAGAGCAAACAGGGTATTGACGGCATTTATTGATTGGACCAAGAAGGTCTTTAATTACACTAAAGTAACTGAATTTACATTTTATTATCGTGACATAAATATTGTAGGAATTATCGCCAAACTTCCATAACTTTGCGCTTTGAAATATAAAGGAGAATAATTCAAATGTGAATCTACTAGGTATTACTTTTTTGCCAGCAGTTCCCGCCATTTTTCTTCACGAAAGAAACAACAAAGCTAGTTTTGCTCAATGAATAACACGTGCAATATAGTCACGAATGTGAAACTTTTATTTCATGGGAAAACTATTACACTATTAATTTGCTTATCATAGAGGCCCAACAGAAATTGATCTTTTGAAAGAGCACAGTGACATTGGTGAAGCTCTTCATTTGAACTCCATGGCGGCAATAATAATGTGCTTGTTGTATGTGTAACATTTAATATAATCAATTAACAGAGAGTTCTGAAATGCATAGAAGCTTCCAATGGCTTAAAGGAAACGGCTTCTCCAACAGAACGCAATGTGACAAAACGAATACTGTATGTATTCTAAATCAGATGGCGTATTTATTAAAAGGAATCCTATTAAACATCATTGTTATGCTGATGCTACTTGAGTTCAGATGACCTGAAAACCATTTGTTAAATTATATAATATTTCATCCTCAATTGAAGCTTATATTGACAAATGACATGTTAAAATCGTACAATGCGAATATATAGTTCACTGACTTCACTGCAACACTCTTCCAATGAACGCATGAACAAAGTGAGACTTGATCGTATAAAGGTAGAATCCAGTAATATAATTATTCAACATCTACAAGAAATCCTGGACTTTTGTATAATGCTTTAGAAATAGAGAAGCAGGCGATTTGTTAATCTCAAATGAAATTTATTCGTTAGTGCATCAGTGATACAAATATTAGATTGTATTCCAAGTTGTTATTATATCTCGATTGTACTGTGGCAATGCGATGTAATTCCTTCCCCCTCTCTCGCGCTATCTCTTTCCTCTCTATCTATCTATCAATCTCTCTCTCTCTTACTATATATATATATATATATATATATATATATATATATATATATATATATATATCCCTTTTTCTTCTCTTTCTCAATCTATATATATTACCTCATTTTGGCAAACTACTAACACACAAAAAATCAAATATCTGTTCTTTCAGCTATATGTAAAATTATATAATATCCCCTGTCTCTTCATTTCTTTATCAATCTCTCTCTCTCTCTCTCTCTCTCTCTCTCTCTCTCTCCTCTCTCTCCCCCCCCCCCCTTTCTGACAAACCACATGCAAACACTAAATAATACATATTAAATCTGTTGTTTCAGCTATTCTGGGTTGATGTCCACTATACATCATTCTATTTCCAACATTTACAAACACTGCGTGAAATAGCTTCATTGTTTAGTATGAAGTTGGCTGAAATGATTTATACTATTGAAACTGCTGAAACTATGTAAATATGTTGTATCTAAAGATGGGGACTAATAGACATTATCAATCGGGAAATTTAAAACTGAGTTTTAAGAACGTTACAATTAAAGGACTATAATTATGGCTATTATTATGATTATTATGATGTGGATATTCAAGATGGGGATAGACATAAAAACCTTAATTACTTAAAAGAATGGAGGGCTCTAATTACTTGTCCGACGGAATTTAATTCTAAAATAAATGGGTTTTTCCTTCTGTTTTAGCTTTACCACCAAAAAGTGTTACTTATAATATTGTCCTTATCTGTAGTGGTGGAAAACGTCCTTCTAATAATTTGTGTTATACTCTTTGGTTTAATTATATTCATGGAGGGAGTTCGTACACCGGCAAACATTTCTTTCGGAAAAACAAAACTGGGGACAAAGATTTGTTCTATATTGTGAGTCATTAGAACAATCATATAGGAAATTGTTGATTGTATACAATTTATAATCCCTACAGAATTAGGTGTTAATCATTTTTCACAATATCATGATCGTAAACTATTAGGTAAATCGTTCTAGCCCATTAATATTGCAATATTCAGGATTTTTACATCCTTTTTGTTTATCGGCTATGTCCAAGTGATGTATTTTTTATGCGAATCGCCGAAATAATATATATATATATATATATATATATATATATATATATATATATATATATATATATATATATAACCATACGACAAAACGTATTAATGCCATTTAGGGAGACAATGTCGACTCGTAAGAATAAACTTTACACTAATACAGTCAACGTCAAGAGTTGACGCTTTTCTAATATCTACCGGCAACTTACTCCCTGGTGTTGGTGGTGGGGGGGGGTGCATAATCGCCGTCTGACTTCAGCCGAGACACAGGCACCTGCAAAGGTCTAACTTAATAACCTGAGTTTTAGGAGTTATTTTCTAATAGTCACCAGTTCACCCAAGTATTCAGGTGCAAAATCACAGATAGAATATCAGTTATTAATAAAATCTTGAAAAAGGATACGCTGTCTAACAGATAGTCAAGTAATGTTTGAAGTAATGGGGTTATATGATCAAGGTTTGAGCATTCCTCAATCTGCGAGCTGCACTATTCTAAATTCTGTGAAGGCGATTGACATTATTAACATATTTGCCATATAATAGGGAAGTTACACTATTCTATACGAGATGTAAGAAAGGCATGGACTACAGTTACAAATGTTTCTTCGGTCAAGAATGGCTTTAAACAGTGCATATTCTTAATATGGTAGTACCGATGTGACATGTTCATACATTTTAATACAATTATTAAAAACTGGTAAATGAAATCCTAAACCGACAAGTAAAAGTTGCTTATTCGCGAGGAACGTGCTATACCGAACCAGAATGTGCATCTAAAAAGCATCCCAGATGCCAAATTTCAGTAATTTAACTGATATACTCACATACATTTCCTGTTTATGATAAGTATCATTAAGATTCTATTTTAAATCTCAGAAGAAATTACCATGGTTAAGGTCCATTCAAATATCGGCCAGAAATGTATAAACTATACTCATATCGATTAAAAATGTTTTTGATTGAAGTAATATTTCTCTTGTTGAAATGCAATTTTGTAAACTATTGCTGAAAGCTGGATAGACCAAGATTATTTCAAACTTTTAACCCCTGTGACACTGTAAATAGGCATCGGTCATACCCATGACCTAATAGACTTTCTGATCCGAAAAAATAAGGCTTTTTCAATGGTCCATTATTGTTCGATTTAAAAAATAATGATATCTTCAAAGAGTAAAACGTACCAATGTTTTAATGTAAATAATATTATCTTAACTCTTTCAGGTTATGTGTTGTCAGAATTAGATACAAATTTACTAAGTGACTGGCATTCATTCAAATACCAAATAATTCAAAACCCCCAATTTTGAAGATTTCGGTAAGAGGTTTCGTTACGATATTTTGGTAGGAGATTTCGATAGGACATTTTGGCAGGAGATTTTGATAGGAGATTTCGGTATGTATCAGTTTTCTTAAAGTTTGGAATATTTTAAGATATATTATTTAATCATGGTTGTGGATATATCGTCATGTTGAAAATAAATTTTCTTAAAATTCTTATTAATTTTAAACATTCTCTATGTTCCACCTGAATGATCTTTTACCATGAGAGTATTTCAGTATAGTGCTTATTAGCTTAAGATACATTTTGGCTGATAACTCTTCCTAAGTTAGAGAAGGAACCATTAAAAGATTCAACATATGACATGTTTTCATTATGTACTCAGACGATCTGTGGGAAAATTGTTTTGTCTTCTTATTTTCCAAGGATACAATTTTGTGTTTTCCGAATGTTTTATGCAAGGTCTATTTTAATTGAATACTTTGCTTTTAGTTGGACTAGACGTTAATTATCCCACCATAATCCATAATTATCCTTCGGTTTATTTGGTTTAATTTGTTTTATGGAAAATGCAGTATCAAAGCACTGCTGGTATAGGCTGATGAATAAGTTATATGCAGCAGTGGGACAATTTAAATTTCAGAATCAGACGTTACGAACATTTTGCAAAAATGTTGTGATCATTAATTTTGAATTTCATATAATCATTAATTTTGTTGCGAGTATTAGATTTCAGAAGGTCAATGTTAATGTCTCCTAAAAACTGCAGTTTTGTTTAGCGTTTATTGTTTCCTGGTGGCATTAATTGGAGGAAAGATAAAACTATATGCCTTGGGTGAGTATGTGGACTTTATGAAATGCATCAATCCCATTGTTATTAAATGCTAGTAATTCCATGGTATCATTAAGTGAAATAGCGTCATCATCATCATCTTACTCAGAACGTGCTTGTAGAATCCTGTACCTGAGCCGTGTCGTATCTGATGACTTTGAGCCACTTATCGACTATATTAATACCCTCTGAGTCATATGTGTATACCGCGGCAATGTCTTCCTGAAACAAATTCATGGTGGAAACCTTGATTGCATTGGACACTACATTTGCATTAATTTAATGTACATCGATGTGTTCATAAAATAGTATTTGTTTGCAATATTATATATTTTCACAAAAGATGATTCTAGGTAAACCTTGTGATGGGTATTTTTCATGGAGGAATTTATCCAGAGCGAAATGTATCCTGGTTTAGTAATTCAGCCAGGGATTTAGCAAGGAATATTAACTTTCATAAACAGCATTTTATACATGCTTGATTTGATGCTCAGACGGGTGTAGTCCATATATTAACATATGGTCTACATTTTCAATCTTTGAAAATAAAGACATAAATGCAGCTGATTATGTTGAATCATAAGGGGACCGAATTACTAAGATTAATTGCTATTAACTATAATAGCTATTAATAAAAATAGCTACTTAAGTCGTAAGTAGCTATTTTGAAAACTGCACTACTAAAGTGGTTTTTATGATTTAGGTAGCTAAAACTGCTACTTAGATTTCGCGCAGTTATTTTAGAATTCATGTGAAAAATAGTATTGCCGATTGATTAAAATTGACACTTCCTGTCAATAGTTCGTCTGCTACAATGCTTCCGGTAAAGATTTGTTTTTGCTTGAGATTCTTGAATGCTTGACAAATATTGACTTAATTGACTTACTGTCTGAGTAATGGATCAAATCGAAGTTGATGGGATATCTACGTGTGTCTAGTACTAGACTAGTAGGCTAATGTGACTCAGGATGGCGGTTTGCAAAGTTGTAATGATTATAGCTCCTCAATGTTTAATCAGTAATGGTTTTAAATGGTTTATCGAAACTGAAGAGTCAGCCGAATACAACATTAGGTGCAACATATATTGTAGACCATTGGGAAGTCTATCAAGTCTGTGAAAATAATGAAGTCTGCAAGCATTTTGGATTTGGTAACGGTGTTCTATACGATCGCCTATTATCGCCCACCACTGGCGTCAGCGGCAAATGTCAAGGATGCTTTAATAAAAACAGTAATCAAAGTCAACGGCGAAAATATCTGTCCAGTTATGAAGTGAATGCTATCATTATCTATTTGACAGTAAGTTTGATTATTTGTGGCGATATCCATCCATGCTCTGGTCCCGCGAGACAATCTAAGTACTCTTGGACAGATCATAAGGATGGCGAGAAAGATTCAAGTTCAAGTTAGCAGTGTTTTAAGCATAAATGACTGCGTGTACTTCATCCTAATGTACGGAGCCTATTGTCTAAGGTAGATGAATTGCGTATCATTGCTCACAGAACAAATCCAGCTGTGTTATGTCTGACAGAAACATGGCAGGATAATACCATCAATAATCTGAGATTGAGAATAACTTATGTGTAAGAAAAATCGGAATAGTGGTAGTGTTTGCATGTTTGTGCATAGCAACACAGCGTTTGATCCAAGAATTGACATGCACAGTGATGAGTTGGAAGCATTCTGGGTCAACATCGTACTACCAAAATCCAAGCCAATACTCACAGGTACATGCTACAGACCACCATAACAGAACTGTTTCTACGGTGCACTCGAGGATGTGCGTTCCAATTCACCAGGATTTCTGAAAAGTGAAGTGATCTTAATAGGTGACATTAATACTAATGTTGGTTCAATTGGAAACAACACTTTGGTAAATTATCTTCAGACATTTTGTTCAATGTTTGATTTACACCAAACCATTAAAGATCCTACCAGAGTTTGTAGTACCAGTCAGTCTACAATAGACCTCATATTAGTATCTGATGTTCAGAAATCACACAAAGTGGTGTTATTGCATGTGGTATGAGTGATCGTATGGTTACATATTGTACAAGGAAAGTATGTAAACAAGTTAACTGTCACAATTCAGTAAATATTCGTTCTGTGACAGTGAAGTACTATAAAAAGAAATATTCTGTGAAAGGTTTTCTGATGTAAACTGGGATCCAATAATTACTTGTAATGATGTTGATCAAACCTGACTTAATTTTAAAACAGTTTTCATAGGAGTATTAGACAGTATTGCTCCAACAAAAACATCAGAGTAAAACAAGATACAGAGCCTTGGATTAACAATGAGTTCTTGAGTGGCATTAATAAGCGAGATAAGGTGTTGGCTCAAAATATTAATAACTTTTTACTACCATAGCTTCTACACTAGTTAATAACCTACCTACTCCTACTGGAAACTTTGGAAAACAACATATTTTTATGTACTACAAAAACAAACATGTTACCTCAGATTCTTTTGCACTCTTTACAGTTGATGATGAAGATGTAGGTAAAATGTTGACAAACATAGACCCGTATAAGGCTACCGGTTTAGACAATATTCCGGCCCGATTTGAAAACGATGCTGCAGAGCAAATGCACCCAGTATTACTCATATTGTGAATATTTCAATACAACAAGGAAAGGTACCCCAAGATTTAAAATTTGTAAAAGTTACTCAGTTATATAAAAAGGTAGTAAAACAGAATTTGGAAACCATATCCCTGTCTCAGTGATCAGCATCATTTCAAAGGTACTGGAACGAGTGATTTACAACCAGATATATAAATACATTCAAAATAATAATATATTATATGAGTTACAATCTGGCTTTAGAAAATCTTACTCAACAGACACATGTGTTATACATTTGACAGATTACATCAAAGATGAAATTGATAACGGTAATTTATGTGGAATGGTTATGTTGGATTTACAAAAAACATTTGAAACTGTTAATCGTGACATTTTGTTATTTAAATTACAGTCGATGGGATTCAATAGTAATGTTGTGAATTGGATGTCTTCATACTTAACTGGTAGAGAACAGATAGTAAATGTAAATGGTACTAAATCAGAACCCAGTAGGATAACCTGTGGCGTGACATAAGGCAGTATACTTAGGCCATTTTTGTTCTTGTTGTATGTAAATGATATGGAAGATGCAGTTAATTGTAAACTATTGTTGTATGCTGACGATGCGACATTCTTAGTGTCTGGGAAAGATGTTAACAGAATAGAAATGCCAGCAATTGGCTAGTGGACAACAAATTATCTCTCCACCTGGGGGAAACCGAATCTATTTTATTTGGTTCCAAAATTAAATTATGTAAATCACCAGAATTAAATGTACAGTACAATGGCACTAATAT
>JAODUP010000754.1:197500-200000 GCA_025642065.1 Paralvinella palmiformis | reverse complement strand
ATACAACCAAAGTGAATTTTATATGCAACTAAAGTTGTTATATAAAACACACCAACCGCGCGAGAACAGATAAATATTTTGTCAGGTTCTTAAAACCCAATTATTTAAAAGTGAATTTATATATTTAAAATGTTTGTGCTAAATGTTTTAGAGATTTAGTGCGTGCGTGCGTGCGTGTGTGTGTGTATATATACCTCTACATTTTCCAGTCTATATATCTGTCTCTTCTGTCTATTGTTTTCTATGATTACCTGATATAGTTTCCATATATTGAACATCGTGTCTTATCTAATAGCAATTTCATAATAAGAAATAAAATAGTATCTTTTTACAATATTGGGGCTTTATTAAAACCATAAACATTTAGTCGATGCTTACACTCTGCCTAGTCAGTTGATCTGTCTCACTGACTCACCCACTGACTCACTGACTTACTCAATGACTCACTCATTCACTGAGTCACTCACTCACTCACTCACTCACCACTCATCCGCTACCTCTGTTCTAAGAACTCGATCATCATCTGTGTCTCAGACACATGCCATCTTCACCTTCACATATACTGGTAGTCTGTTAGCTCACACAGTGCCAAGTTTAGATGGCCGTCTTTTCCTCAGCCGTCTTTTCCTCTACTCGTTAAGATGTGAATGACAATCTACCTGTGATTAGCTTCGTGCTTCATATGTCTCGATGCTCCTAATTCTGGCAGCTGAGAAATACACAGAAAGGTCGAGAACACTTGGTTAGAAAACTAGAAATCCTCTCACCAATGTGAATATATAAACAAATAACAGGTGTCCCCATATAGGCCTATATTAGGGGATATAAAAAGACAGGATTATCAAAGACAGGTATAAATAGACAACATATATGAGAACAGAATATTGCTAATTAACAACAACATCTAAAAAAGTAACGTTATTTAATTAAGTAAATCATGAAAGAGTGTGAATACATTGATGACATATATAGAGCAATCATTAGGATTGTTGACATATATAGAGCAATCTTTAGGATTATTGACATATATAGAGCA
Source organism: Paralvinella palmiformis (assembly GCA_025642065.1). Lineage (NCBI taxonomy): Eukaryota > Metazoa > Annelida > Polychaeta > Terebellida > Alvinellidae > Paralvinella > Paralvinella palmiformis. The sequence goes on along the minus strand of JAODUP010000754.1, from coordinate 198,964 downwards.
ATCATTAGGATTGTTGACATATATAGAGCAATCATTAGGATTGTTGAGATATATAGAGCAATCATTAGGATTGTTGACATATATAGAGCAATCATTAGGATTGTTGAGATATATAGAGCAATCATTAGGATTGTTGACATATATAGAGCAATCATTAGGATTGTTGAGATATATAGAGCAATCATTAGGATTGTTGACATATATAGAGCAATCATTAGGATTGTTGACATATATAGAGCAATCATTAGCATGGACAGGTGAAAATCTTACTAATAGTTGGCCCAAGTGACATATCCTAGACAGAGGTCATTTTACTTTGAAACGCCTCAGGAGATTGAAACAATGAATAATGGAATGAGAAAGGAACTGCTTGAAGAATGCAATAAGCATGCGTCGGTAGTATGGCTGTTTGAATGTTTTGTACGCATATATGTGTATGTGTGTGTTATTTTGTGTATGTGTGTTTATATATATATATATATATATATATATATATATATATATATATATATATATATATATATATATATATATATATATATATATATATTGTAAACATACTGTAGTCCATGTATACACCTCGTTTTGTACCATCCCTTAAGATTACATACAATTGTTTATTTAATAAATATTCCCAGTAATTGTTTCATTATTTTTTGAAACAGTGGATATTTTTCAGATAGATCCTTGTTCACAAAATTTATTCTTTGTGCATAGGAGTAGATTAACACGGTTCTGGCGTTCAAACACAGTCAAAGGCGGATTTCATGGCATTTCGTGGAAATTGCACTATCACTGATCCCACGAATTGGTGTCCAAGGTCTTACCGTATTATATCCGATTTCGTGTTATACTGGTCCGTGTTATAACAAGGTATTTGCAATTATTCGTAGGATTTGTGACAATATTTCACTGATTCCTGTAGATTTCCTTTGGATAATTGTGCCAGTTATTGGGTAGTTTGTAGCATCATCTGTTCGAAACTGATATCATGTTAGTCTGTTGAGTGCATGGAATTTTCATGGATTATCAAATCGTTTTTATTTATTATTTTATTATTTTATTATTGTCAAAAGAACACATCAGGCTTTTTCAGGATACGGTGTTGGCACTGTTAGGGTATTTACTGATGAGAAACTTCACTGTAGACTTTGATGTGGCTGTAGCTTCCTTGGTAGGTTTAACTTTTCTATTTAAATCAACTTCAAGACAAAGACGTTTTCTGGGAGGCACAGATTTATTTACTCGAATGCATTATGGATGAATTAGGTTTGTTTGTTTGTTTTGATGTTCGGGGAGAATCCCCATGCTGTCGCTTAATCGGCACAGCCTCTGAGTGGTTGAGAATCTCCTCCCCCACCACCATTCACAGGGGAGCAGTACGGAAAGACGGAGCCGAAATACCCTGAGGGTGGTCAATGCCAGAGTGGTTTACGTCCTCAGGGGGATTTTAACGTCCCCCTA
>JAODUP010000754.1:187500-192500 GCA_025642065.1 Paralvinella palmiformis | reverse complement strand
TTTAGTTTTCAGACTTTTAAAATATCGTTATAATTCACTTGTTGAGTATATGTTCAGGGTTCAGGATATTCTAAAAATGAAAAGGTTTTGCGGAATGATGATCCATAATAATACATAGATGATATATCTTTAAAAAGATTATCTCCTGTTATCTATATCGTCCTACTCAAAAGAAATATTCAGACATAGACAAAAAAGATGAACAGGTTTATTGCTATGTAGTACCACGATACTGCTAGTGTTTGATTGACTACTTCAAAACCTACTTCGAAAATTATACGGAATGAAACGGACATATTTAATAATATGCGCTTAATAATAGTGAAGTATACGTAGATAAAACGAATACCCCAAAAATGTAGACATCCGATTAAAACAGAAGAGTATTAGTCTATAAGCAATATTATCTCTAGATCATTCGGAATAGTCGTTGATTATAAAATAATTTGAGACGCACGGTTAACTTTATGCTTCCACCAATGTGTGTGAATGTCTTACGCACAACCTATACACAATAACAACATTAGTATCTGGTTTGAATAGCGCCGAATTGCCCTAAACATCACAGATCAAATTTACAACAAATTTACAACAAAGGCTCCGGAATGAACTCGCAGCGTCATTTATCCATTTTCATATCTATGCCGAGAACTGTACAACTTCGATTACAATATGTAGCTGTTGCTAGATGCCGAGACATCAGTTATAAATAAATAGTATAAATACAAAACTGTCCCGCTTTAGGTCATTCCGGTCTGCGTCAAATTCGTCTTTATCGGCAGCCTTCGACGTAATCGATCATCCAATTCTACTGAAGCCCTTAGAATCAGACCTGGGGCGGTTACATTTTGTATCTAGATACATCGTATCTAGATAATGTTTCCAGTGCAACTGAAATGCGTCTGGATGCATATGTCAATTTTTCAAATGTAACTGTAACTTATCTAGATACATTGTAAAATCTGTGAATTTCGGATACATTCTAGACACATGATTATTTTAAATATTCATATAATGTAATTGCTAATAAATACACTAATAAATATGGTCATTATCATATATAATTCTAAAGTAAATGTCTCATCTTTGATTGTATTTAGTAGCATTGTCTTTCTTGGACATATACACCCAATTACAACATACACCGCACAGAAAATGTAACTGTAAAGGTATCTAGATACATTTGAAATGTAACTGTAATGTATCGAGATGCCTTCATAAATAATGTATCTAGATACGTAACTGTATCTAGATACGTTTGGAATGTACCTGTAACTTATCTAGATACATTTGAAATGTATCGGCCAAAGGTCTGCTTAGAATTATCCTTTGAAATCAAGGAAAAAACTTTAACTTGGATAAAGTACCTCACCGACAGAAAACAGTGTGTTTCAATGGCAGAAAAAACTTCACCAGATGTATATCTTTCTGGTGGACCACAGGGATCCGTTTTAAGACCAAAGAATTACTGTATGTATACCAAACCAATTGGTGAAATGCCGATGTTACACAAGTGTACATGAATTTAAATGTGATGAATGAGATTATATTTCATATTGCAGACACAAGTATTGGGTGAGCAACAACATGATGAAATTGAATAAGGAAAAAACATAAGTCATTGATTTTTCATCCAAGCAACATGCATAGAAAACTGAGAATCTTCGCATTAAGGTTGGATCTAGTTATATAAATTCCTACATATGTGTAAGAAATCTAGAACTTATATTAGATAATACTCTAGGAATGGAGTACCAGGTGAATTCATATGCAAATCCTGTTATTATCAAATAAGAAATAAAGGACTTATTCGTAAGTACATAAACGATGAGACAAGCAAGACTTTATTCCTAGCCCTTGTTATTTCCCCACTGGACTATGGCTATATAATGTTATAGAATATCCCCCTATCTCTGACAAACCGCCTACATCGAGTGTAGAAGTGTGCTGCACGTCTGGAGACACGCACTCGAAAAAGGGAACATATAATACCAGCTGCACTGGCTTCCTGTATGTTTCATGTCCACTGTACAAGATCCTATTTCATTTATTGAAATCCTGGTAGTAAATACCTTTGCATCCAGTGCATAAATCACACCGGAATCCCCCCCCCGTCGATGTTTAAGTTAATAATGTTTGAAAATTGTCCCTTAAATATTCCTGCGTTACATTTATATTAACAGATATATGAAAGTGTCCATTTAGCTATTTGTTTGTGTGCATCCTCTCTCTCTCTCTCTCTCTCTCTCTCTCTCTCTCTCTCTCTCTCTCTCTCTCTTTTATATATATATATATATATATATATATATATATATATATATATATATATATATATATATATATCTTTCTCTCTCTCTCTCTCTCTCTCTCTCTCTCTCTCTCTTATCTTTATCTCTCTCTCTCTCTCTCTCTCTCTTTATCTCTCTCTCTCTCTCTCTCTCTCTCTCTCTCCTCTCTCTCTCTCTCTTTATATAGCCATCTCTCTGTAATTGTCAATTACAGTTACCAATTCATGTTGCCATGAACAATTAGCATCGTAAACATATTTTCTTTCTGTTCTACGAGCGTAGTTACTTTAAAACGTTCCATGTTGCGCATGCGCAGTTCGTTAAAATAATGATGTTAAGAATTCTAAATATATCTTCGTCATGTCTGCTTAATAATATTCGAATGTTTAAACAAACTGAACGGGTGCCATACTAACTACTAAACTCCGAAACAGACCATTTACTGTAATTGTAATTACAGTTACCAATTCATGTTGCCATGACAACAAATCACAGTACACCATCTGTTTAACAGTCAATATTCTCTTTCTACGAGCGTAGTTACTTTAAAACGTTCCATGTTGCGCATGCGCAGTTCGTTAAAATAATGATGTTAAGAATTCTAATATATTCCAATATGGTTTTTTGTTGTTGTATGGACTGTGTAAGCAACGTATTTATATAGGATTATTAACTGAGACATAAAGACTAGAATGAAGCATGGGGAAGGGTTAATTTCCATTAACAGCAAAACCTAATCTTCAATTATTATAAACGCAAAAATACACACCTGAATATGTTCTGTGAGGAATATAGCAAATAATAACAGTCACGTGAGTCAGAATGATGGGTCACGTGACCAGCTTGAGTGGACATGATGTATGACGTCATTTATCAGCATTCAGTGTAGTGTTAGTGACGACCCTATTAATGTCTATTAAAGCTGCAATAACAACGACAGTAGCTTTGCCCTGACAGGTGTCATTTCCCGCTTTTGGCCGGGATAAAAATAGGTATTTTATTAACATAAATATTGGTAAATAGAAGCTAGGCGGAACAAACACCTACGGGCAGGCGCGCCAACGCCCACCACGCACGAACAAACGCAATACGTCAATGTTCTTAAGCGCAAACGCATTACCTGATCTAATATGACTGTCGAGACAATAGGACATTGTTAATTGATCAACACCACTGTCATATATTATAAGGAGACACCATCGTGATTAGCAATAGGACAATGATTTATGAGTCATTACTTAATTAACAAAAGTAGACAGATGATATTATCTATACGGCTTAGCCAAGATGAAACGATGAGTAACAGTAATTATTACATTATACATATATGGACTGTTTATGTTATAAGAGCAGCCTTACGCTGTGTTACAGTTTCCATTAAATGATTAATTGTTCGATTTATAAATATCTCGTCATTGAAGCGCTGCAGGTGTAATCTTGTCTAAACAATATCAGTGCAGTTTAATGCACCTCACATATGTCACACACGCACGCACGCACGCACGCGCGCGCATGCACGCACACGCACGCACGCACACACACACACACATATATGTATATATATATATATATATATATATATATATATATATCAAACCTTCGAACTTATAGTATCAAAAGGTGAACAATTACATTCATGGCTTGTATTAATATTAATCACTGTTCATTTGATTAATACGTTTCATAATTATTACTAATAATTGGTGTTTAACTGACCGTATCTTTCCATATAATTAACGAAACTCATCAAACAGCTATTAATATTTGATTGTTTATTCCAATGTTCTAATACTTATATGCCATAAATTGTGTTTTTCCATAGCAATATTTCTAGGTGTGTGATGCATCGTCCGCAATAAACCTTTTAAAGTCACCAAGTAAAAATAACATTTATTAGAAATCAGACACTCTGTTTATAACAATAACAATAATAATAATAATACTAATAGTATTATTTTATATAGCGCCTTATTCAACCGAAATTGTTCTAAGGCGCTTAGCATTTAAAACACAATTAAAACATATTCTGAGCTCATATAGATCAAATACATTTCATAACCACGCATACATAATTAATTTGTGAACAGCAACCGCCCCAATTCCCATATTATACTGCAGTAACTTGGGCCACAATTGAGCCAAATAGTTCTATCTATGCCACTTGTTTAGTGTTCTAATACCTTAATGTGTATAACTTTAACAAATTTAAGTCAAACCCTTTATGATAATACATTCTTTGGCTATATCAAAGGTTAGTTCTCTTGGTGCACGCACAACTAGTGAAGTATCTATTCAGCTTTGATTCATCGTGTTTTTGTTTTATACTTCCATTTTGGTTCTTATTGATTTATGACGATGTGTGCGTTTGTATGTGCGTGTGTATGTGTGTGCATGCGTGCGTGCATTCGTGCGTGCATGCGTGAGTGAGTGTGTGTGTGTGTCTGTGTGATTCAGTCAATCTATTCATTATTATTCGTGTGCCTTATTCGATCTCAGTAGATCTTTGTTGATATCAATAGCCATGACAGTCCCCATTTGTTGTTGAGCCAGTAGCTCTGTCAATGTTTGACTCTATCCCGCCTCTATCTCTGGTCGTGTCTGTCTCTCTCTCTCTCTCTCTCTCTCTCTCTTTTCTCTCTCTCCAACTCGTTAAGCTCTAACCAGCTATTTCGTGGCCGAGCTGACGGTGTTTTATCTCGTCGATGCTGACAT
>JAODUP010000754.1:165000-182500 GCA_025642065.1 Paralvinella palmiformis | reverse complement strand
TTTTATCAGAAGCGAGATATATTGTTTATCTCTAGTGGCGTATACATACTACATAAATGAGTATCTCAGATGAGCCAAAGAGCCCATCAGCTAAAAAGAAACCCCATTTATAGTCTCGTTTTATCTCAATCAAACCTGTTTGTTATGGAGAGTAACAGCCAGACATGAGGCAGATACATTGAAAATGTATCTAGATAAGTTACAGTTACATTGAAAAGTGATCAGTTACATTTACGTATCTAGATGTATGATTTATGAATGTATCTAGCTAGATAAGTTACATTAAGATACATTTACAGATACATTATTTTGTGCGGTGTATGTTGTAATTTGGGTGTATATTTGAGTGTGTATGATCAGAACACATCAAACAAGTATTAATGGTCTTTCTATGGGCTTTAATTGACGTTTTATATGGTCTGTCAGATGGCTTCAATGTGACTTTCATGATTAGCAGAAGGTATTAATGTTGATCATATTTCCTAATTCACAATTGTTATTTAAAACATGAAAAATACAATCAAGGTTTATACTTGATTTAGGCGGAAAACATTCAACAAACCCTATTTATGTTTTATGGGCAATTAGTGAGCTGCCTGGTGGCTTCAATGTGGCTTTCATGATTGGCATAATTTTTCATGTTAATCATATTTCCCAGTTCACTATTGCAATTTAATACAGGAAAGAGAAAATCAAAGCTGAGACAATTACCATAGGTCTCCTAATAATTTGTATATTAAAGGCCACTTAATTAATTATATGTTAAAATTATATAGTATTAATGATAAACTGTATTAGTGTTAAAAATGCAATTAAATAAATGAGTATTTAAAATAATCATGTATCTAAAATGTACACTGTTTTTAATTATATATATCTGAAATTCAAATACTTCTCCAATGTATCTAGATAAGTTACAGTTACATTTGAACATTTAACAAATGTATTTAGATACATGTCAGTTTCATCAAAAACAGTATCTAGATGGAAAGTATCTAGATACAAAATTTAACCATCCCTTGTCTGGTAACAGAACTGACAAAAATATACAGAGAGTGAAACTTAAACAAAATGTATAAATTAATTATACACTTGAGATATAATTATTGGTTCTCTTAAATTATTAGCTGAGTTAGACATGACCATAGCAGATAGAAAATGTAGCAGTAGTACTCTCTCTCTCTCTCTCTCTCTCTCTCTCTCTCTCATTATATATATATATATATATATATATATATATATATATATATATATATATATATATATATATATATATATATAATTTATTCCTCGTTTAATAGAATACATTTTAGGTAATAGCACAAACATACAGAATCAAATGTTACACACATGCGCGCGCACACACACGCGCGCATGCACGCACATACACATACACACACTTATACACGCACGCACGCGCGCACACACAAACAGTATTTAAACAGACAGAATCAAAGAATTACGTACTAGGTTTTATCTATATGTGAAGCAAAAAGACAATATTACTTTGATAATCTTTCTGTAGACATCTTATGTCTAACAGTATTATCTGTGACATCTATTATTTGTTATACATCTGTTATTTGCTTATATTCGTTATTATGTTACACTTGTTACTATATAACGCCTATTACTATATAACGCATGTTATTACATAATACCCTTTATTATGTAACACCTGTTATTATATAACACCTGTTATTATATAATACCTGTTGTAATAGATATTATTTTTATTGTTCGTTGTATGTTATCAAACCAATGACTTTTACCGACTGATCACAGCTTCATAACTAGATACCAAATGATAATCACCTGATATTTGGACATGAATACTGAAAGACTTCCTTCGTTCTTTGAGCTAAAAATAAGATATTAATGTACGGGTTATTATTTTTTACCAATACTGACAGATTTCCTTAAACGAGGATAAAGTTGTTAAAAAGAACAACAAGCTTAATTCGAGAACACAATATATATTTTTCTTAATTAATTATCTAAATGTTTTTTAGATGCTCTTACTGATAAAGAAACCCAGAAAACGAGATCAACCCTCATTTTGTACACATCAAAGGCGAATAGATCAACATGTCCTTGTTGTGTCATCACCTATGATGACTAATGAAAACCTATGATAATTTAATTAACAAAGTGAAAACTGTGAGGAATAGGTTACTTTGATGACATTTTTGTATTTACTGATGATTATATAAATCATACACAGTCTATAGTCCTATTTTCCACGTATGAGTATATTAATAATCTACTATTTATACGTTGTCTAATTACAGTGCTAACAAAATTATTACGGCGCTACTTGATGTCAACCCAATCACGTGTAATAGTGTAACCCATCTAATCCGGATGACAAGGATATAGTTAATTAGTTATGTCACTTTCATATATTTGATAAAGCCATCTTGTTTTGAGCATTCAAATGCCGTCTTTTTGACGTAGTAGTGTTAGTGTTTTATATTAGTATAATTTATATTAGTGTAATTCATATTAAAGTTATTTAAATTAGTGTGATTTATGTTAATGCTGTTTATATTAATGTTATTTATATTAGTGTTATTTATATTAGTGTTATTTTCTTACGTCACAGATGGATTACGTGTGTTATTTCGATATTATTACAGATTTATTTTGTTATATTATTCTTCGCTATATGGAGGTTCAGATAAATTATTATTATTATTATTATTATTATTTACTTTTTATTATCAAGGCCTTTATGGGTATTTAAGTTGTAATATTTCCATTTTTAAAGTCATCTTCATACTATATAGCATTATGATAGTATTTGTTTATTGAAGACAAAGCTCACAAATTTGTTTGATCCCGTTTCGAACAATGTATTGCCTTTTATGTGCTGCCTTCTTGTTATGCTTTGCTATTCGATACTTGATACGGTTTTGTAAAGATCTATTTAACAAAACATATAAAACCTGTACGAAGACCTTTATTGAAAGCATAACAAAGCTGACTACCATGTACGCATGTGAGGAGCACCCTCATTCGGACCTACAATCATTCAGTTCACATATTTTTCTAGGTCACATATCTCTTTCGACCAAGCTTTGTTTTGTGTGGTCAGATTCCAAAACAAAATAAAGCTAGGACACTATGTTTTATCAGTGACCTATTCCCGTGTCCATATCTCCCTGACAACTAATTCAACAACAAGTCATTGATATATACTAGTACCATCACAAACAAATCCTATCTGTACAATAACAATCTGTGTGATAAGGCTCAATACCAATACCTAGATGTCTTAAGCCGCTTAAGGCGATCTCGGTTGGAACGAATCCTCGACATTCTCCAGTCACACGATTGTTTGGTTGTTTTTCTTCTAAATAGACTACTATGATGATATGATGAGTAAGATGTCTGTCTGTTGTCGTTGCCTTGACAACGACGCCTTTGTAACCGATGTACTCGTGTGTTAAACTCGGCTTTCGTGATTCCGATTCCAATGACATAATGCAGATAATTAGCTAAGATCAATGGAGTATATAATAGCAAGGAACCAAATATTAGCGATCGTAAACATCATCAAGAGGTAGCGTGTCAACAATTACACGGTTCAACGGTCAACGTCCGGATTAAGCAAGTAATCGGTCATATAATCGATAATAACTTCTATACATGTTAAATATTCAGATATCTGAAACGTTCGTTTGTCATCGTTCAGCTTCGTAAATGTCCGTTTATTTTAGTTGACGAAAAGTATGCGTAAATATGTGACGTAGTGTCACATATGCACTTCGTGTTAGTGTATCACATACACATTTCAGCGACTACATCCCCTAGGGGTGGGGGGGGGGGATACTATCTATAATATTATCAATTGCGGGTGTGCTTGGCGGATTTGATCCTGACCCTTTTGGATCTGGTGCGATCTTATTGAGCCCTTAATTTCAATCCTCCTCGACGAGATTTTGACCCAAAAATATCTTTGACCCCCTTTTCGAAAATTATGTTGATCCAGTGGGTGAATAATTTGACCTGGGATCGAGCACGCCCATCACAAATATGACCTAGCCCCCCTTCCCCCCACCCCCCGGGTCAGATTTTTATTATGCAGGTATCCGTATAAATTTGCAAGTATAAAGCGACATTTTTATTTCGTCATTTGACTCACTATAAACATGGCGAGTACTGCTCAATCTGCAAACCGATCGAATACATCGAATCATTTTGTTCTCTCGTCGTGTGAGTAGAAACCTGCGAATAATATGTGCCCAGCTACACTAATGTACCATGGTGAGTAGTGTTTCCATGATTACACGGTCCCGTTAATGCCTGACGGTTACTTTGTATCACAATTGTGTACTCGTGGAAAAATTAACAAGAGGTAAGCTTAACCTTGAAATGAAATACGAACTTCAAACAAGAATGCGTCATGACAATCAGTACTGAGACAGATACGCGAAATGGCAAGTTCTCTAGCAAGACCATCAGCAACAACGGCAAACCCGACAATAACAATGACCAATGATACAGATAGAAGATACATAGATGACAGCTGCGTAAAACAAACAGGGTTTCATAATAAACAAATTAATTAAAAGGAAAAGAAAACACAAAAAGAATATTGCAACATAGAAATTATGTCATTGCCGTGGCTGCCTTCTCATTGTTGCCTTTATAAAAATCTTCCCTTTCTATTGGCAAAATGCGTGCGTGTTTATAAATATATATATATATATATATATATATATATATATATATATATATATATATATATATATATATATAAACAGTCAGTGTACAATAATATGTAACCCATGCATTCATTGTAAGGATAAATACAACTACGAGCCGTTTTATGACTGTGTTTATGCACACTTCATGGTAAGTAATAACCTAAGGTTTGAGGTCTGCGCTACTAATCAAGCCTTGGAAACGCCCCCATGCTACAGATGAGGTAAGATGGGGAAAGGGTTGATTTAGGTCGTGTTTGTGTGCATGTATATGTGTGGGCGTGTGCATGTGTAAATGTGTGCATTAATTTGTATATGTTTAAAGGTATAATTGACTGTTTTACGTCCACCTTTACGACCTACAGTAGACTAAATGGGTGGAACGACCTCTAAAGGTAATGGGTCGAGGTCATAGACAAAACGCCTTTCTGACGTAACCCGAACCCGCTTAGAACCTTATAATGTTTATACCCTGTTATCCTGTGGATGACGGAATCTGACATATAAATCACATTATCCTTGTTCCAGGAACATCCGGGAACTATTTATCACTTTCTTAAACAGAACGTACATTCTTCACTCAGATCTTAGGCAGTTTGCAGTTTGGAACACTATCAGCCGAGTTCGAATCTCGGCGTGGGCACATCTGAAGGGTGTTTCATCTTTGACTTCACTTCATTATCTTTGAAGGTCGCTGGGCCATTTAGTCTATCATGTGCAAAAAATAGCCGTAACACACCAATCATCATCATCTGACCAGAAGACATCTATTCCCTTCCCGACACTCATTGGCCTTTCGTGTGTTCACTTCAATTCACAGTTTACTCATAAATGGGTATTATAATGTCAGGGAATATGTAGTTGCTGCTAAGTATCCACATATCTAACTGATAACAATAATGCTCAAGTAATAGTTTAATTATGTCTTTTCTTCGAAATGGAGAACTCCTCCATATATTTAATACACATACTGTCATGATGTAGTCTTAGATACTTGTTTTTCTAATTATAAGCAAGCCTTATTCTAATTAGCAACACCACCAGTAGCTGCCAGGTATTACCCAACAGGCTGTCCAGTTCGATGTGTGCTGTATCCAATGACACCTTAGGTCGAAAGAGTTGTATATTTGATCAGTCTTCTGTCCTCAGCGGGATGGCTTCGCGAAATAATCCGGGTTAATAATACCATTAAGGTCACCGGCACATTGTTAATTAGCTGGATTTGTTCACCTGTCTCATTGTCATCTACGGTCGGCTATAACCGGATGTTGTTATAATTCATCGGAGGCTGTCCGTACGAGATGAATAGATGTTAGCGGGATATGAAGGAACGTTAGATCTGTGTTCACTGTCGCCGTTGTCAGACCGGTCTCGTGCCGCGTTTACGTTCTGGATGAAGACGGTCTTATGCCGCGTTCTTTTTTTGCCAACTCCGAACGCAGTCCGATTACCGGAAGTCAGCCATCGAATCGAACACCTGTCGGGGTAAAGATAGCAAGGACCAGAGAAATGACGCTCGTTGGATACATTTCGGATAGCGTTATTGTTATTAAAAAATAAGCATTCGTCTTGTTACGGCTGTTGCCATAACAACCAATTGCGAACCTCATTACCGATGATCGTATCCCTTGTGTCATTCCACGCGCACGCACGGATGGACGAATGTAGGCAAACGGAGAAGATTCACATCCATACAGTCACATACACACCCACATACACGACAAACAATAGACTTGGCCTTAATTAATAAATTCGCAATAAAAATGGCATTCACCGCTTTTTCAACCACTTATGGCTATCGAGAATGGTTAGATTTAGTTAGATTTAATAATCTATGTAAACTATTTCCAGAATAGACCATAATCCGAGATCGGTGAAGGTCACTTTACAGTCACCACATTCGGTGATCGATTTCTAGTGCAAATAGATAGACGTCATTAATATACATCGGCAATCTAACACCGAATCGATCGATTTTTAATGAAAAGTGTCATTTTCGCTGAAATTCAAGACCGAGAAGAATTCTCGTCATTGATAACAATCCGATCATTGATGGTAACCTTTGCATCCATTGTCGTCTCCCGATGCCCGTATAATGAGCCGACCGAGTGGAGATCATTCTAGCCTCGATGTATGCGCCTTCTCTAGACATCTTCATTCATACGATATCGACGTAGGCCTAATGGTTTGCTTGTCGGACGCCTGGGCAAGTGGCACAGCCGATTAAACAAATTCTTCTCGTTTTTAGGTCGGTTCAGCAGACGTATTACATCAGCGCTGCTTAATGGGGCTTATTTTAAGCGGATCCGACGAGATCCTACTTCCGGTGAGGGGCCTATCAATGGCGGAGTCGTAAAAGAAATGGAAGAGCTGCGAGCGGAGACGATATTGGGTTTTTACGGTTTTAGGTGTGTGTGCGTGCGTTTGTGTGTGTGCGTGTGTGTGCGTGTATGTGCGTGTTTGTGTGTGTGTGTGTGTGTGTGTGTTTAGTTTTAACCCAGATGCAGTTGAAATTGGCTTTGCCTGTCTTTGGAATGGGGTAATTTATAAAACGCTACTAGACGGAAGATGCTTTAGGTGTCCTTTGCCATGGCTTCAGTAGACCCAGTGACCACGGCTTCAACAGACCCAGTATATAACCTTTGCATCAGTACGGACGAAGTCTTTAGAGCATTAGAAGATATATTACGGCATCTGTTTATTTCTGATCATGGCTTAGGGCTACTTAGTGGGCGGAGATTATGGAGTTAGAATTCGTGCACGAGTACTCTAGTATTACAACTTACGTAGCCAGAGGGTCGCAGATGCATTTCGTCTCATACAGACACTTCAGCACATGAGTCAGGGTACCGTGGTGTAGTTGATAGAACGATGCTCACTCACTCACTCACTCACTCACTCACTGTACAGACAGTTAATATTGAGTATACTCTTTCAGCTCCGTATACGCAGTAGCCATGCATGACATGTAGGCCTACTTTATACTCGTACCGCAATCTACGGTTGGCAGCGACATCTGTTGTCAAGACCAACATATATTCTACACCCTATATATTCTATATACACTTCTAGGAAATGACTCAACTATACTCACTGGTCACTCAATCTACTATCAACCTGCGACCATCAACCTTTCCTATGCTCATCGCTTCAGTTTACTTACCAGCAAATACGACAAACCTTATAAGCGATTGCATTCGCCTATTAATTACAATTAGCCTTCGCGCCGCACTTAGTTTATCGCCCACAAACACGCGCTCATATCTGAACGAAGATCGTCGCTAAATCCAATCGTGATTGTTGAGGGCGTGCTGAGGAACGGAGAACGGTAGTTATATTAGTGGAGTAATGAAAAACTTAACTTAGCGTGCATTATAAATGACAAACAGTCCATTAACTACGTCTAGCGGCCGTTATTGGCGATGTGGTTAAAGGTCATTAAAAACGCAAAGTCTGATTAACGACGTTATGGTAATAGTGCTTGTCGGATTGGTGAGTAACCTGAGCGATGAGTATATACTGGAAAGTTCGGTTTCTTTGCATAGTTTTCGTCGCATATATATATATATATATATATATATATATATATTGTGTGTGTGTGTGTGTGTGTGTGTACGTGTGTGTGTGTGTGTGTGTGTGTGTGTGTATGTATGTGTGTGTGTGTTTCAGTCGAAGTCTGTGACAACATTCTTCGAGATAAATGTGTGACACATGTAGCTGTGATAAACCTCGGATTTGTATCGTACAACATACCTCACCTGAGTGTGTTTATTTTGTTGAATATGAGAAGATGATTTGATATTTATCTAAATTTTATATCCAGAACATCTTAAAAACTATTATTGCTACTACCAACTCTACTACTACTACTACTACTACTACTGTTGCTACTCTTACTACTACTACTGCTAGTTCTACTACTACTACTGCTGCTGCTACTACTACTACTACTACTCAGCATTATTATTATTAGTAGTAGTATCATCATCATTTTTATCATTATTATCATTAATATATTAATAATAATAATAATAATAATAATAATAATAATATTATTATTATTATTATTATTATTATTATTATTATTATTATTAGGTTCTACTACTACTACTACTACTACTACTACTACCACTACCCCTACTACTCTTACTACTACTACTGCTACTACTACTAAGGACACCATACAGAGTTGGAGATATGGAGGGCAGTTGATTTCCATCTAAACCGATATTTAATCAATATTAACCTAAATGAATGACTAGAGTCTGCCTATAAAAGTGGTCACAGCACTGAAACAGCCTTGGTTCGGGTAAAAAATGATATTATGATGTCAAATGATCAAGGTAAGCCAGTAGTACTCGTTCTTCTGGACCTGTCTGCTGCATTTGATACAGTTGACCATAGTGTACTTTTCTCTAGGTTAAAAGACATGTTTGGTCTGTCAGGTAGAGTACTTGAATGGTTTAGATCCTATCTGGAACAATGCTCCCAGAGAGTGTCTGTTCATGGTATTTTATCTGAAACTCAGTTTTTGTTATCTGGTGTACCAAAGGGTTCAGTTCTTGGTCCTCTGGTTTTCACAATGTATACCCGTCCTCTTGGGATCATTGCGCAGCGATATGGGGTTAAATACCATTTGTATGCTAATGACACACAGCTGTATATATGACTGGATTCTGACAATGGGTTAAATTTCTCCTCTTCCTTGAATAATTTAGAACATTGTATTGACTCAAAATCTATATAATTGGCATGATTACATTGTATTAAATCCCTAAAGATTACCATTTAGTATTGCAGCCCGCACTTTGTGGAATAGGTTGCCCCAAATGTTTGAATAAAAACATACACATCAACAAGGGAAGGTCGTCTGTGCCGATTTCCCCAAATAAAACAGTGTGCAATTGGTAAAATTGGGGCAATAATGGTTCTACACCTTTTTAACAGCTTTTCAGTAAATATCCGTGGCCAGATAGGATGCTCCATGACCAACTTCGAGCACACGCTTTATACATACCTGCAAAGCATACTTGACAAACCAAAAATACCAGGATACACAATCGAAACGACAAAAACTCTATGATATTTATGATGAGGTCTCGGGAAAGCTGAGCAATACAGCTGAGGCTGAGTCACCGACTTAGACGGAGAGATTATACTCTCGAACTATGAACTAACTAACAAACTTATTATAATCTGGATCAGTAAATGGTGCTGTTTTACGGCCACTTTTGTGCACAAGGTAAGCTAAATGGGCCGAGCGACCTCCAAACGTAATGAAGCGAAATGAAAGAAGAAACACCCTTCTGACATAGCCTGGTCGGAGTTTGAATCCATGTGCTATAGATATGTGACCAACTGCGCTACCAGTTAGGCCATGGAGGCGCCCCGGTAATCTGGGTCAGATGTTACACGTACTGACTTATACCAAAGAGGTAAGCTGTTGGAACTTCAGAGCAAGAGTGTATTTATTAGTGATTCATAATCAAAACATCAACTAATTACTTCTATCAATGTTAATTTCGGTGGTCCACAGATAGTGCAGTACGTATATTATACATGCATATCAGTTATGCTATTTATTTAACGGCAGTAAGACAGATCCATGTTGGACACAGTCTTACAATTTGGATGTTTATATAATACACTTTATCATAGCTAGTTGTATTCTGTGATTTCGATTTATTAGTTTATTATTTCAGTATTACATATTTATTTCTATGAAGATTTATTTTTAGTTTGAATATTTTTATCACTAATACATGTTTGGGCCATCTCTTTCAAGAATAATTTTATTATGACATTGTTCTGCTTCTTATTTGTATGGTGTATACATTTTTTGTTCTTCAAAAGTTATATCGTGTTTCACTGTATTAAAGCATATTGACTATTGGAAGCAACCAGAAGATGGAACAGGCCTATCAGAATGGAAATAGTTTGCAAAGTAAAGTACCGTACTCTGAGATGAAGTCGCGGGGCCTTCGTGGTCTAGTAATAGCGTGTTGAACCACAGATCACTACCACCGGTGTTCGAATCTCGGCATGGGCATATTTTTCATTTTTGACTTCGCTTTATTACGTGTGGATGTCGCTCGGCTCGTGTAACCTACCATCTGCACAAAGGTGGCTGTAAAACACCAATCATCAGTCATCTCAGATGATGTCAGCTCCAATCTAAACGCAAAATCATCATATGGCTTGAGAGGAAGCACAGATACCTGTAATATAATATGAATGTATGTCTGAAATTTTTGGGATGTTAGTCTAATGGATACGAGCTTACACAGATATATAGATATTTTACCATTATAAGTTGTAGGTAAAATTCTGAAACCATCATGATGTCAAATAGGTAGCTAGTGTAGTCTTTGAAGAATTGATGAGATACGATCATATTTTATTTATCTATTTACCACTATGTGACTTGTATCAATCTGAATCGTTTGACGGTGATTGGCATTATAATCAGATGTGCCATATAACAGGGAGTTACAATAGCATATGAAATGGTACCAAGGCATGGACCACTGAAACACATTCTTCTTGGGTCAAGAATGCTTTTAGAAAGTTGATTTTCTTAAGATTGTACTCGGCAGTTAGGTGTACTGATGTGTGACAGGTTCATATATATAAACACATTTCTTGTAAAAACTGATTATTTACTGACTCATTAGAGCTAAAGGAAGATTTACCCATTTTTACTGCTGGAGTTCTATTTAATTTGACATAAAGAGATGGTGCCAACTAGGCAATATTTATTGATCATCATTTAATTAAAAAAGATTTTAAGCAATTCATAGCTGAATAAAATACAATGTTCTTAATTCATTCTCAAAGGTAGAGGAACAATAGTGAAGCCTACAGCCCTGTGTCATCGGCTTACAAGTGATATTAAAAGCCACATCACTGCTCAGTGATACAAAAAGGGCGTGTGTGTATGGTGAAAATCAAAACAAAACAAGAACTGAACTATGTGGTGCACCAGATTACAATGAGAAAATATCAGACAACATACCATGAAGCGACATCCTCTAGGAGCATTTTTCAAATTGCATTGAAACCAAGTACTTTACCCGATAAACTAAACATGTCTTTCAATCTAGAGAAAAATAGACATTATTCGTAACTCTATCAATGCAGAAGACATGTTCAGAAGAAAAAGTAATACTGTATTACTTTTTATATCATATTATAACGTTTTACCTGAACGGAGACTGTTTTTGGTGCTGGTATTGCTTTTATGTTCAGACTGTCGTGATCCATTGATGAATCCTTATTAACAATAATAAGTCATTTTGTGTATATCGATGGGATATCTTATGACATGGCTATTACTATCCATTACACAAACAGACAGTAGATTATATGTCAATCTATTATATATATATATATATATATATATATATATATATATATATATATATATATATATATATATATATATATATATATATATCACTGGTATTGTTCTGGTTACCCAATCACCGCAGTTTATTGGAAATACAGCGTCCATCTGGACGAACTGTTATTAGTAATGAAGTTTCGTTTATACATTTTCCTAACCATCTATCCGTTTATAGTAATGAAATTAGTGTTTCTAATAACTGTACAGATCGTACACGTTATTAAATAGTTTGGATGTTGGCCTTTTGGTCTGTGCAAAGTTTTTTATGTTTTGCATCATAGATACCTTGGTGTGTCCATTATTAGTCAATTATATGATATACTTGTGTATGTTTTTATTTAGATGTTTGTCGATTAAATTTATTCATCAAACATGAGTTTCGTTTCGGATAATAAATCCTAGCTCGCCAAATTAATTCCAAATAATCCGCATTTTAATACTTTTAGATAAAAGTATTAAATTTGATTAGAGTCTGTAATTGTTTTGATCATTACAGTCCAAACTACGTTTTATTGGTAGTCTGATAAAGGTAGCTTCCAATATCAATCGGCGGATCCAGTATCAAGGAAGATATCCAGATCAACATTATTGTTAATCAGCTCGCATTTCCTGTGGGAAGGAGCAGGGGAATGAATGTGCAGAAATCTTTGTCTAACGTTGGTCTAACTTCGTGTATACTGAAAATCAGAAATATAATATTTTAAACAATCCTGTGTTTAAACTGGATGATATACAGTGTGGCATGTATATACCATTTATAGCAACGATCCATGATAAAGCCGTTTTAACGTATTGTGTTTGAAATGGTCAGGGATATTAAGGTAATAGTTTGTGAAGCTGTAATAGAGCTAGTAGCAAATGTTAAATTCTGGATAATATATATATTTGCATTATTCCTTTAAATACTTACTAGGTATTGTTTTTTCAAATGATTACCATTGCGTTCATATTTCCAATCTGCAATATGTTCTGTAATATGTGGACAAGGTACGGTGGCTAATTTGGGTGTCGCTTTTGTATAGCAAGAATACAAAATAATTATGTCCTCAAAGGTGACCCTCATTTTTAATGGGTATGAATTTGCATTAGGCTGTTACATTCGCTGATTTGGTTTGATCTATTTCTGATTTATCTATTTTGTCATTCCTATATATGCCCCATATGATTATGTACTTGATGCAATTAATTGAATAAACATCGATCTGTGACAATTATGTCAACAAAATATATTGGATATTAATGTCTGGAGAGTTTTATTATTAAATAAATAGCATCTGTCTAATATCCTCTGTGCAATTGAATAAACTAATAGGGTTTCTGTTAAGTTATCTGTGTCACTACTAGTACTAACAGACATACGTCAATATTTATTTAGTCGAAGTCACTTTCAACTTATTCCAAATTAATAAAATGTTGAAAGAATAATACTTGAATCACACTAATCATAATATGTGAATCACACTACTCAAGTCGTTTGAATCACACTACTCATAACATGTGAATCACACTACTCATAATATGTGAATCACACTACTCAAGTCGTTTGAATCACACTACTCATAATATGTGAATCACAATACTCATAATATGTGAATCACACTACTCATACTATGTGAATCACACTACTCATAATATGTGAATCACACTACTCATAATATGTGAATCATACTACTCAAGTCGTTTGAATCACACTACTCATAATATGTGAATCACACTACTCATAATATGTGAATCACACTACTCAAGTCGTTTGAACACACTACTCATAATATGTGAATCACACTACTCATAATATGTGAATCACACTACTCAAGTCGTTTGAATCACACTACTCATAATATGTGAATCACACTACTCATAATATGTGAATCACACTACTCAAGTCGTTTGAATCACACTACTCACAATATGTGAATCACACTACTCATAATATGTGAATCACACTACTCATCTTGTTTGAAGCACACTACTCATGTTATTTTAATCACACTGCTTATACAATATGTGACGTGTTGATGATGTGCTACAACGCTACATAGAGATAACCCAGACATGGCGATATTTTAATACTTGACCTTATATAGGTTATCTAACAAATACAACATAGACGCAGCTGTGATAATATAGTTTGTTACTACGATGTATTCTCAGCAAAAAATAAATTTGTCCTTCCGCAGTCTAGAACAGGCTTCTGGTGTATTGGGGGCAATCTTAAACAGGATACACTGTACAACAGAAATATCGGTTCTCTGTATCCAAGGATCTCGGTGTGCAAGTGAGTGCGTGAATGAGTGAGTGAGTAAGTGAATCAGCCAGTCAATTAAGTCTCCTAAATCAGCCAGACAATTAGTCATGAAATCTGTAAATCAAACCTCACCCCTATAATAAACTACATAAACATAATATAAATATATATATATATATATATATATATATATATATATATATATATATATATATATGTACATTATATATGTTATATGATGTACAATATCAATAAAAATATATTACGATAACAAAATTCGCATCATTATTGCAGTCGTGTTTACGACAATAAAGAACGCGTCTGCTGTCAGATCTTAATGTCACATATATCAGACAAGGACGAAGGAAGCTCGTGACAAGATGGGTCATTGGTGTGACAATGTGACATTCAATGGTTAGTGTGAGTCATCATTATTTAATTCAGCTAAATGGGTCGAAATATAAGTATTATATATGACATCATTGTTAATTAGTTCTTCCTCTCTCTCTAGCTCATTCTATATAACTGTATACATCTATCTATCTATCTATCTATCTATCTATCTATCTATCTATCTATCTATCTAACTATTTATCTATCTATCTATATATCTATCTATTTATCTATTTATCTATCTATCTATCTATCTATCTATCTATCTATCTATCTATCTATCTATCTATATCTATATATCTATCTATCTATCTATCTATCTATCTATCTATCTATCTATCTATCTATCTATCTATCTATCTATCTATCTATCTATCTATCTATCTATCTATTTATCTATCTATCTATCTATCTATCTATATATCTATCTATCTATCTATCTATCTATCTATCTATCTAACTATTTATCTATCCATCTATCTATTTATCTATATATCTATCTCCCCCTCACCCCTCACCCCTTTCTCTGTCAGACTGTCTGTCAGTCATTAAGTTAATATGTCACTCTTCTGTGTATCTGTCTCTCTGTTTATCTGTGTCTTTCTCTCAATCTGTCTGTCGGTCAATTGGTTAGAATGTCCGTCTTTCTTATTGTATGCCTGTCTGTCTATCTGTGACAGTATATGTTTGTATTTGTTTGCCAATCAACCCGGTTCCGTGGCGTCATCCCCGTCTTATCAGCACGTCATCTATAATATTGCAGGAGTTTTATGGCCGTTTTCATTAACGTTCCAGATATGAGCGGCTTGTACTTTTATCAACCTCCGGACACCTGATCCTTGTTCGTCGATGATGAAGAGCACCTCGGCGACAGTACGACTGGTCAATTATACTCGGGTTATTGAAGTGGATTGGAGCCCGCTGCCATAAACAGGGCCCGGGCTTCGGCGGCAATTTCCTATCGTCGGCGAACATGGAAGGCGGCAATCGTATTAAAATTGGACAAGGCTTAGTTCTTATGGCGCCTTATGGCTCAAGGTCACGGGGACAATGCGTTCGGATGTGTGTATTAACGGCCGGTGTATAAATATCGATAATTATGACCGGAATCGGGATCCGGCGAAGTGACCGCCGACAGATATCGACTGCAACAAGGAAGCGAGGCTCTCACTCGGCGTCTAATGCCAGCTCGTTGACCCCGGCTTAGATGAAGGTCGCCGCTTTATAATATTAGCATAAGATATGTGCTGCTCATTGCTAAGCATATCCAGGAGAGTTACTGCTTTACCGCTCGGACGTTATGTAACATCGAACAAAACTTCTTACCTCAGCAGTAGGGAGACCGAAACATGAAGAAGAATGAAATACTTGAGGAACGCAGTCGAGTCCTAATACGCGAATGACTGAGATTCACGTAGAGGCGTACACGAAGAAAATTGACGTTTTACGGGCACTTTTGTGCACAATGTAGGATAAATGGGCCGAGCGACCTCCATGGGTAATGTAGTGAAGTCAAAGATGAAACATCCTTCAGATATGCCAACGCCACGAGTCGAACTCAGGTGGTAGTCATCTGTGATCCAATACTACCATTTAGACCGACGAGGCGCCCTAGAGGCGCACACTAAGATATAGAAATTAAATAAACGAAAACATCAATTATAGTGCTAATGTTTATTGAATTTAAATATATTTCCCGTGCGCATCTTCATAACAGTCAGCTAACTGGGGGAAGATGTGGACTACGTCATTAAAAATGACGTTGGGTTGTATTGACGTTTACATCATCGGTGCTGCTGTACCGCGGTGAACTATATCAAGGAATGTATCACATTAGAGTTTGATGACGAGAAAGTGAGTGGATTAGTGAAGACGGTCTAGTGACATATCGCCATGGACAGCTTACCGATATCACGTTAGCTTTTAAACATCGGCAACAGCGTGACTTAAAGGTGTTTAATTAGTGCCGCCTTTGTGTATCTTTCTTTCCAAAAATATATGCAATACTTAATAAAGTAATCGTGAAAGTAAATTTGCTGCTTCTTGGCCGATTCTGTCCCCACCGTATGCTAAATCGGACAGTGCAATCTCCAGTAAGGCCAGGTAAAAGGTGAAATACCGGTCAGACATTGTCAGAAGGTGGTTCGAAACCGAGTGCTCGAGATTTGTGGTCACTTGCACTATCAGTCAGTCCACGGAAGCGAGCGTACGTAACATATGGCAACAAGTGTAAATATTTATAATCTAAACCATTCTGAACTATTTTCAATATTAAGCTATTTATCGTTATTAGATATAGTTAGGGCACACGAAATTATGATTGTAAAAAGATGCTTTTATCACGCAAATGTTGTAATATAATAAATACAATACGTTTCGTCTCGTTTTAGTTCTCTCCTATGACCTGGACAACTGTAGACTCAAGACCTACAAGGGAACGTGGAAAACTGTAGTTGCTAAATTTGTTAGTTAGACCCATATTGTTCACACACTGGCATTATACACAAAAGCCTGAAACATATAAACGTAAGATATGGCTCCAAGTATTAGAACACTCCAGTGCCTATTAGGCGTTATCATTACGTGTAGCCCAGCTGGCCACATACCTTTAGCGCCTAGATTCCAACCCTAGGCCAGCTATATCTGAACGATGTTTCATCCTGCACTTTGTTTCAATATTTTTGGACGCCATTCAACCCATTCAAAAGTGGCATTAAAAGAGCAACATTTATATTTGTAATTTTATTT
>JAODUP010000754.1:155000-160000 GCA_025642065.1 Paralvinella palmiformis | reverse complement strand
GTCAAACATAGATTATATCCAGCACAAACTGGTCAATGAGCAGGAATGTAAATAAACTTGTCGGGATATACTGTGGCTTGAGAATAAAAACAAGCGGAGATAGGGCTCAGCTGGTTGCTGGCCAAACCAAGTTTCCACACACTTCTGCTGGTGGCTAGAAAACATAGCCGGGGACCGTGAGGTATACGTTGTCCTAATATGTCCACGCTAACTCAGTCCTCGACTTGAAGTGTAAAAAAGAAAGTACACTTAATGGTCGAACATTCATCTATACCAGCTGCTGCCTCGGACTTACTCGAAGCTCTGAAGGTGACCTTATACTCGTAGAGAACTATTTTTCCACTGTACCCTCGGCCTACAGTAAACTGACCCGATCATGTTAAACTAAACAAGAACGATGTATACATGTCCTGTGTGTGGGTTTTGAACTAGAAATCGTGGCTTGATTTCTGTTAGGAATCGCTTGTAGTTTAAGGATGGTGTATAATACAAGAAGAACGCTTCGATGATTATTGTCAGTGCATCCCTGAGAGTTGGAAAGACAGATATCATGGAGGCGATAATTATAATAAGACGGTTAATGGTAAATTGGTAACGTGTAGATGCGGTGTAGATATAATAGGTTGAACGTATAAGTGAAGCAGTGTTAGAACAGTAGTACAAGTGCTGCAGTCATAGTTATATGTGTAATAACATCAAACCATTAAATTTCACGAGGAAGCAGTATTGGTTTAACAGTACCAACTTAGGTAAGTTAGGTGTTTGAATGCATCAGTTGGATCTTAAACAATGAATAATTGTGTGATTGTTTCAGTGTCTGTTTGAGTGAATAAGTGAGTAAGTGTATGAGTGAGTAAGTGAATACATGATTAGGTGAGTGTGTTAGTGACTATGTGAGTGAGTGAGTGATTGATTGATTGAGTGAGTGAGTAAGTCAGCTAGTCAGTCGATCAATTAGCCAGTCAGGAGGTCAGTCACTCAATTCGTCATTCACTCAGTCACTCACTCAGTCGGTCTGTCAATCAGTTAATCGGTCACTCAGTCAGTCTCTCAATCACTCAGCCAATGAGTCAGTCAGTCAGTTAGTCAGTGAGTCAGTCAGTAGGTCAGTCCCTCCGTCACTCGGTTAATCAGTCAGTCAGCCAGTCAGTCAGTCAGTCAGTCAGTCAGTAGGTCAGTCCCTAAGTCACTCTTTCAGTCAGTGAGTCAGTCAGTGATTATGTAAGTGAGTCAGTCACAGTCAGTCAGTCAGTCACAGTCAGTCAGTCAGTCAGTCAGTCTGTCTGTCTGTCAGTCTGTCTGTCTGTCTGTCAGTCGGTCAGTCAACTCGGCACACCTGTCCAACATTTAATAAAGTCTGTCTGGGATGGATTCACTATCTAACAGATGATAAATTATACCATTATACCTTATAGAGATAATTGACGGCTGGTTTCTATTGTTAATATAGAGTTACAGTACATGATAATGATCCAACTATCTATTGTAGCTGTTTTATATATATATATATATATATATATATATATATATATATCCAATCTCTTAAGATATAATAACGGGATTCACTCATCTCATTGCCAGTCCTGGCCATAATATACAATCAGAATTCTTACCATATATTTTATAAACCAGAGCTGAATTTCACTTTAAGTTCTGCGCCCGTTTCACCTTAGATTTCGGTATTTAGATTAAACCGTAAATACTAATTATTGTACCGCTGCCCGATGCCAATAATTCCCAAACCTTTATCAGTCGAAAGTACTATCCCATACCACGCCTACCCCTTACACACCGCCGTCCATACGCGCTTATGCCATACCAATAACATCCTTGCCAACGCTGGCATAACAACGTGATTACTCCGTCATTAGATATTAATCTGCTGTGGGTCAGGACATTCAAGGAGCCCACTGACATCGTCCACGTCTGAGTTAGGTCATTCATTATATTATCGCATATTCGAATAATTAATTATGTCGTAGTGCCATCGGCTAGGCACAGCGGCCGAAGCGCAGTATTAGTTTATTCGTGTATTTATCTTATGGGCACATTTGACGCCACTCGCATTACCACGGCTCGGTGTACTGTCATCTGTGCCGCGTGACCTTATCACGGCTGGCCATAATGTCTGCCTCCAGGCTTATAAACATCCGGGTTACGGCAATCCATCGGTCTCTACCGGTGGCAATATTGATGACAATTTATCGCCGAACGGTTGATCACTCCGAAGGATCATCACCCGACAGAGAGAGAGAGATACAGACAGAAAGAGAGAGCGAGAGAGAGCGAGAGAGAGAGCATGCGTGCTGGATATGTGGCTCCATCTAGCGTTCGGTTGGCTAATTCCGCTGTCGTGTTTCGATGACAACAATCCATCATGTTCGGTTCGGAATACAAAGCGACAGAAAATGACGTTCAAGTAACCAGCTGTGTCATATATGAAGATTCTGTTGAGATGTTGATTGCTGTTTTAGCTTATCTACATAGAGAGGTCAAGGGGATTAAATACGACTCCTTCCCGTTCTTATTATGCGTAGAGTAACTTTGGCTTGGATACAAATGGACTACGTGGTTTCATTATTTTGGTTCGATTTTGCTCGAATCCAAACGCTTAAAAATAGACACGTCTGGACGAAGCAGCTAAATAGCAAACTTTTCAATATCAGCAAGTTTTTTGTTCCTGTTTTTAGCTTGCCTTACCTTCTTTTTAATCTTGTCATCGTACCCGTGTTGAAGATGAATGAAGGTTATTTATTATTCATAGTGCTGCAGTATATTGCTCATCGTGCGTACAGTGTCACTTTACACGATAGAAGCTGTATCGTGTTTCCGGAGGATGAACTGTGTGGATTCACTGTTGTTTTAAATGGAACACGAAATGAATACCGTATTTGATGCCACAAAGCTGCTAACAAAATACTAAATTGATGTTTTAATGCGGTAAACAATTCATTGGCACCACTATCGAAAACGTTGTCCATTAGCGGCCAACCGCATAATATTGGGATATACAACACATATGGAAGCGCCACAGGATGTACCCCATAGATAAACCGCGCACAATGGGCATAAATCATTCAGTATTGAAGTGACTAACACGTTTTGGGCAGGAATACGAATGGCAGTACTTCATATTGCTCCGCGTTATACGATATTGTTATGGGCAGGATTGAGATATTGTAAATACATCTAAAAGTATCCGTTCACATTTGACAACATATCTGAAACAAAACAGTGGTGATGACGGATAATAAAAAAATGAATTATAAGTTAAAACGATAATATTTAGGTATAAAAACTTTAGACCAGCAATAACAATAACAAAACCAGTACAGCTGGAAGGCATTTTATAAAGTAGGTCATAATCAGCTGAGACACATATTCTCTAGTGCCATCGTCTCGTCATTAATGGTTACCTGGTAGTAGTAACAATCAGGGCCAATAGGGTATTCTATAAAGAGTATCGTGTTGTGGTTCCGATGATGTTATCTGCGTACATTCCTCACGATATTTAAAGGAAGAATTGACCTACATAAAAAAGTGATACTTTGAGTTTCAAATTAATTTAACAATGCTTAAATGTTTGTTTGTTGATGGTAAACGTACACTGTTATATTTACAAGATTCATGCTTTCACACACAAAATCACATATAAATTTATATATAATTTACTTTTCACCTCGGTATTTTTAAAGAAATGTTAAATATTTCTTTCCACACCAAACACAAATATGTGCGTGTGTGCATGCGCGTGTGCGAATGTGTGCCTGTTCGTGGTTCATATATACAAGCTTTCCAAATGATACTTCATACGGGGAAATACCCCCAACCTGTCAGTATCAAACCAAACACTCATCGAACTTCAAGCAACTCACATCTACATCGATACCTTACAAATATAGTTTAAATATTACATGTAATCAATAACATTTTGCCGGATATCTTATAGATGTTACTTTAAAAATCTCAAAAATATAAACTTGCACTCGTTCGGTTTTCTACTACAACCTTAATTTTCAATTGATTAATAACACCATAGCAACTACGACCAGGTGTTAATATGATTGATATAAGGTGATTGATATATGCGCCAACCACACTGAACTACTTTATTCGCTAGGTAGAGTAGTGTATTAGTCTATCATACAATAGTTATACCAACTATATGCCAATGTTGTTGATGATGATGATGATGATGATGATGGTGATGTTTTATTAATAATGAATAGATAAAAGTGAAGCATTAGATGAAGTGGTCAATTGGAAATATTGTATTGAAGTAATAAGTCTTAAGGTTAGGTTAAGATTAAGTTGGCCCCTAATTCCATGGTGTGGGTGCTGCGTACTGCCTGAAAAGATAGATCATGGACAAGGGATCTTAAGCCCGTCACTCTGTATTGAAAACAAAGTGGATCCCTTTGATGTCAGCTAATTTGACGGATGTTACACCTGGAATATATATTGTTATATATTATATTTCGCATACCTAAATCTTTTCAACTTGGGATAAGAAACAAAATCAATCCAAGAAACCAGCTTATAGCCTATCAAGGTAGAAGGGCAATATATTGACATAACTTTGTCCTTGCCACGAAGCGCCTGAGAGTTATTTCAAATGTTTAGACAGAAACTGCCAAACTTTCACCTCGAATAGAATTACAACATTCAAGAAAGGCAGTCATAGAAACACGCAATGGACGTTTTTCAGGTGACAAAATATTATTGACCTTCAGCAAGAAGAAAGAAAGTGTTCGAATACTTTTTTTGGAAAATCTTTGATATTACCCTTACCTTTCCTTAATATAAACATAATTATTTTATTATCGGATAGTCTAACACAGTTGTCCCAGAATTATCACATTCAATTCAGATTTAAAAGGAAGGGTTTCAAATGGATGATTTGGTATTCAGAATGGTTATATGTGCTGACTGCAGTCAATGATGAGAGTTTTTGAAAAATCATTACTTTAGTTGCCTCCATATTGTCCTTTTGATGAAGA
>JAODUP010000754.1:0-150000 GCA_025642065.1 Paralvinella palmiformis | reverse complement strand
AAAACAAATACACATATGATGTTGTATGCACACACCTGAACTATATATATATATATATATATATATATATATATATATATTTATATATATATATATATATATATATATATATATATATATAAATATACAAAAAAAACATACACCCATACACACATACACGCATGAATACATAAACAAATATTCAGGCACAAAACAGAGTCGTGAATACACACACCAACTCATCCACGTGGAAATATAAACAAAACATCAACCAGGTAACCTGCCTTAAAATTACCACCAGCTGACACTTCCATAATTATGTATTATTATTATTAAATACAGCATCAGTCGTGGGCGAGACTCCGGTCTCTAAATGAGACACCAGAAAACGTCACCATTATCATCAGACTTTTGCTATTTTTAATATCCGGCAAAGGAAGCGAATTATACAGGATTCGTGATAAGTCGATGATGAACGTCGTCTATCAGCCACGAAAAGAGCCGCAGACATCTGGCGTCAACCTGTGTTACCAAAGACAGGTATCACAGGGAGGTGGTTTTGGGGGTGAACATTAACATTATGGAGAAATGGTACATTTTGAGACCAGAATGTTTAGTTTCCGGTGTATGGTTTGGGAGAATTGTTGGTGATATCATCCGGGATTTATTTTGGAGAAGATTTAATAGGGACTAGCAATTTTGGAGTATGTTTTATTGGTTAAACGGAGAAGAACTTGTTCGTTAATTTCTTACTTTCGTTTACTTTCCTTTGCGAGGATAGGAACTAATTATCTCCGGAAGTTATCTGGCTTCGGTCATTTATAATGAACTAAACCATTAAAAAGTATTATAATTGGGTTGTTTTTTCAAGCCAGTATATATAATTCAGTATGGATGAGATGTCTTGTCTCCCATTAACCGATATAGCAGGTTTTCGGTGATAATTTCGATTTACTTATAGATTCATAAATGTCAGTCAGACAGTCATGTGATAGTGAGCCGCCTGGTCTGTTGCGTAAAACTCCGGAGAATTCGCCGAAGTTTCAAAATGTTATATTTGATAAAAACGACGAATACTTTGACCGCATTTCACTACACGACGAACTGAAACGAGCGGAGTAACACAAAGGCCATCTGTTGACTATGGTAGTCGTAACTATAACGAGATACAAATAAACGGAATAAAAGGAAAGCGGTAGAAAAGAACTACTCATTCCATAAACCATCCTATCGTATGCTTCAACAACAATAACAACAACATTGCCATTTTCAAGTGCTGCCTCTTAGCTAACCGTATACGATATTACTACTAACTAGAGTTGAGGAGATGTCTAGTGATAATCCCATCACCAGCTCACCAGATGACGTGGTGGGGCAGCTGTATCTCGGTAGAGTAGTTGCTACGTTGCGTGGAGCTGTATGGGTTCGAAACGATGTCATCAAAGATTGGGATGGTTTTGTCCGGAGACCGCCTACTTCATCATAAACTACCACGGGGGATCACCTGACTTAAGTGTAAGGCAAAATAAATGGCAATGATTAGTTTTTAATCGAATCCGTTGCGTGTTTAAATGTAAATAAATTAATTCAAACTCGAGCAATGGCTGTAGGGAGAGTATATTTTGTTTGTTTATGGATGATGATGATGGTGATGATTGATGTTTTACGGCCACTTTTGTGCACATGATAGGCTAAATGGGCCGAGTGACCTCCACAGGTAATGGAGCGAAGTCAAAGATGAAACATCCTTCGGATACGCCCACGCCGAGAATCGAACTCAGGTGGTAGTGATCTGTGGTCCAATGCGCTCCCAACTAGACCATGGAGGCGCCCGGATTTGTTTAAAAAACAGTTTGTTTACGTATTACTCGTTTATATTATTCGTTATAATATTGTAAGATGTTATTAACTTGTCGACAGCCGGCTGTCTGGGTCGTGTTATGTAACTGAATTACTGATATAATAATTTAATATTTCGAGGCGAGCAGATATAAAACAAAAGGTAGCATAATCAATATAATATTACCCGGGAAACATCAGCAGGGTGGATGATGCGGAGACAGAAATTAGGCCTATAAATAAACATTACGGCATAAGT
The DNA here is from genome assembly GCA_025642065.1 of Paralvinella palmiformis. Taxonomy (NCBI): domain Eukaryota; kingdom Metazoa; phylum Annelida; class Polychaeta; order Terebellida; family Alvinellidae; genus Paralvinella; species Paralvinella palmiformis. The sequence goes on along the minus strand of JAODUP010000754.1, from coordinate 147,923 downwards.
CAGTTGCGTAGATATGGAGATTCACTTCTGGACTCATCCAATGTTAATTATCTCCCTCTCTCATCATTATCGCCGAATCGACGTGATCTAATTGTGGTAATTAATTACTCCGATAAAAACTAGTTAGTAGCCAGCGGCTGGAATTTATTAACTCAGTCAACTATTCAATGGAGTATTTACGAATTATGTGAGAAGTAATCGCGCAACATTTGTTAACAACTGTTACGAATCTGGCTTTGCGAGCCTGGTGTTCTATATACGTGCAGGGCGCCTCCGTGGTCTATAGCGGTAAGCGTGTTGGATCACAGCTCACTACCACCCCTGTTCGAATCTCGGCGTTGGCCTATCTTAAGGGTGTTTCATCTTGGACCTATCCATTTAGCCTACCATGTGCACAAAAGCGGGCGTAAAACACCAATCATCATCTATATAGGTGCCGGCTAACAGCAACAACAAAAACAAAAACAACGTCGGGGGTGGGCATAAGCCGAACGCAACGAATGAATGAAACGCGTCTTCGGTAGAAAACATACAACATTTCAATATTAGCGCAATACACCATTAAAAGACCGGAGCCTAATGTCAAACCTATACCGGATGACGGCTCCGGATAAAAGCTTTCGCTGAACAGAAACCTGAGTAAATATGCGATAAATCGGCAATACGGTGGAAGGCGTTTTAAACGGCGTTCATCCGCTTCGAGGCCGTTCGGGATCGGACGGAGCCCGGCGCGACATTAGCTGACGATCCGCTGCTGGCTGGCACAATGGTAGTAAGGCAACCGGAGAACGATATCGCGCACGATGAACAATGGACTGTTGACCGATCATTGTCTGGGTGATGACGACACCTGGATGGCCATTGTTTCGGCTGGCGTTTATGGTCTGTCGGCGGACAAAGGGGCGATGCTATCTCTGGAATTACTCCAGCCACCGGACGCCGTGGCACCCGGAAACGTGGCCGTCAAATATCGGCCGCATCTAAGTCCATCGCATTCCTTGTTCTTCTGCTGGTCACTCGGACGGGAAACGTTCCAGCGGGCTCGATGGTAGAGCGTTCGACGATCGAGTCGCTGTTTGCGGGTTTCGGTGCCATTCGAAGCTCCGACGGAGAAGCGTCTTTTCTTTCACGCTTCGCCCTCCTCCTGGGAAATAAGCCGTTGCCAACACTGTTTTCAATGTTTCTGTAGCGAGTATTTTTTACGATGTGGGGGTGCTGCCCCATCCTCAACCCTGCTCCTTTCACACCCGGACTTGGGACCCGGCAAGGCGGTTACATTGCTCTCGGTACTGGTGAATTGGAGCAGGTCAGTAAAGAGAATTCGAGGACGTAAAATGTTCATGAAAGACAGCGCTCCACGTAGAATGGTTTGACCATTGAGTAATGGTCACTTATGAGATATAAGGATTTAGATATACAGATATATAGTTTTTATATAAAATATTTGTGCAAAACATCACAAACATCAACGTTTACATGCCAATCTTCTTGGAACATCAACTTTATTAATAAACACTATATAAGAATCAAGATGATGATGATGATGATGATGATGATGATGATGATAATAATAATAATAATAACAATAATTTAAATATTCACGTATTACACAATTTTGTGTATACAGTATAACAAGGGAGCAGAAGTAATGGAGAGAAGCCAAAAATGAGCAATACGTGCTGAATTATAATAAAAGACAATTAGAATGACACTCAGTTTTCTCATATCGGAGTTCCGGATTGCTCCATTCTTGGAACTATTTTAGCTCGTTTTAATTCGTCCACCGATCCTTTCACCACACGTCATACGATCGGCGAGATATCGCTAATCTATCTGTCTGAACTGTCCGTCGATCTCCTCCGCCGAAATGGCACGATAGCAGCAAAGGCGATTGCGAATCATATCTGTAATCACACTGTAGATATTTACCTTCCAGAATGGCATGTTAAGCCGGGAGAAGCCCTTTACGTTGGTTGCCCTGATAGGGAATCTATCAGTTATTTCAATGTATGTCAGAGGCATCGCTAAGCCGACGTACGATATTGTTCCGTGCCCCTGCCGTTTACGTACACTATGTCGTCCCTGGTGAGAGTATAGGGATACGATGCGAATGTGTTTGCGCGCACATATTACGATGTACGCGTTTTTATTTCTCTCCTGTCTCCTGTACGGTGCCGGGAGGGGGGGGGGCTCCTGACTGAAGATCGGCAGGGCAAACGGAAAACGGCCAAACTGACAGGAACTCGTACAACTCGTACTTCCATTATTGGAGGAATGGATGAACGTGATTAAAGTAAATCCCGTGGTAAGATGAAGCTAGTCGACTAGTGGCTAATAGACGCCGGCACCAAGTTTTTTTAATAGGTCAATAACTGCCTCGCTCCGGGAGAGGCGCGTGTCTGTTACGCCGGATGTTATCCAGAGACCTCACTCCAGTAGTCAAGTGTGAAGAATATGCTTGGGGAACTAAGCTTCGTTTGATTTTGAACAACAACAACAACAACAACAACAGCAACAACGAGAAGACAGAAAACACCCGCCTCAGCTTCATAAAAGTGTATTTGGATGGAGCGTTCGTTTGTATTATTGTTCGTTTGTATTAATGTTCGTTTGTCTTGTTGTTCATCTGTATTATTGATCGTTTCTATTATTGTTCGTTTGTATTATTGTTCATTTGTATTATTGTTCGTTTGTGCACATAGTAGGCTAAATGGGCCGAGCTAGCTGCAAAGGTAATGAAGCGAAATCAAAGATCAAACAACCTTCCGATATGCCCATGCCGAGATTCGAACTCAGGTGGTAGTGATCTGTGGTCCAACGCGCCACCAGTTAGACCACGGAGGCGCCCACTTTTTGCCTGGAACGGATACTTTGTTAGTTGGTCTATCCCGCAGCCCCTCCATACATACCACCCCACGCCCTCCCTTCCACCAATCCATTCCCGAATATTTTGACTTAATAAAAACAAGATATTATATTTGTTCGCTTTGATGTTCTGCATCATATATTGTCCTATCTTCAAAATATTGTTCAACTAAATTGTCCGTTGGCCTCCAGATACAAATAAACGAAACACATCCAGAACATGCATGCTGATTTTCGGTTGTCATTCGTCAAAAAGAGTACACATTTGGACATATCAACTAGGCCGATGTTTACCTAAGTTAAACCAATAAACAGAGCTTACCTCTAGTTATCGATACTACCAATGTAATTTGTACAATAAATGGTCATCGATCGGTTTCAGTCTAACCACAGACATTATCACCTATTAGTGTAAATGGAGCACCTCGAACCAATTATTTTCCTAATCTCGTCGCATCTCCATTTAATGAAAACAAAACGAAGAAGGAATGCCGACCGGAGGAAATCACGGAACGTTCTTGATCTGGTCAGTGAGAGAGAGGAAGAGGGGGGGGGGAGGAGATAGACAGATAGACAGATATATATATATATATATATATATATATATATATATATATATATATATATATATATATATATATATATATATATATATATAATAGAGAGAGAGAGAGAGAGAGAGAGAGAGAGAGAGAGAGAGAGACCAAATGAACTAGTGAGAGAGATAAATATTTAGTTTTGCTTTGGCAGAGGACTTTAAATAAGTAGAGACCTCGAATTAATTTCAGTGTAATCAGTAAGGTGGATTAGTGTCAATTATTAGTCACCTTAATGTGGTTCTACTTGTAGGAGAGTGCTATAATTGAACAAAATCCAACTGATATTATAGCTCGGTAATTTTATGAGATGCAGATAATACGTTTTTTGTAAAACTGTCACAAGTATGAGGACGGACGGACGGACGGACCGACGGTTGGACGGACGGACGGACGGACGAACGGACGAAGGGACGGACGGACGGGTGGATGGATGGATGGATGGATGAGTGGATGCGTGGATGGACGGGCAGGTGAGTGGTTTCATATGTGGGTGGCGGATGACGGTCGTGAAACCTTTGAATGCAAGGATAGATAAAACATTTGAACATAGATAAAAAGTGACAGTTACAAATAGAGGAGCAGGCATAGAAGCAAACAGGCAGATATAAAGAGGGAGAGAGGAGAGAAGGGGGGGGGGGCGGACGGAAGGAGAAAACAAAAACCGACGGTGTGGTCTAGAAGTAAACAGGCTAAAAGAAGGATAGATAGTATCGTTTTGTTGTTATCACTGTGACACAATGACGCTATTCTGAGGGATTACGAAGTGGGGTTGAGTTACGTTGTCATTCCTCGAGTATCCCGGCTTCTTTTACTCCGTGTAGCTATTTAATAATAATAATAATAATAATAATACTATGTGTGATATTTATATAGCGCCCTATTCAGCTAGAAGCTGCTCTAATGCGCTTTACAATATTACTTACACTATTATTATCCCTGATCCAGAGCTGTTTCAACCCAGCACATATCTCAACTCCCAACGGAGCATTCAACGCATGCTGCCATGATAGGCGCAAAGCGTTACTCACACGTATAGCCATGGATGAGTGAACCAGTCGCTGCATGACAGCACTGCAGGTCACGGAGCCTCGAACCCGCGACCGTTCGGGTACGAGTCCTACGCTCTAACTAACTGCGCTATCAAATCTCTATTTACAGACGGACACACGCACGAAATAATTCCCGCGCGAAGAAAAAACCTCGATCGGCGTGTTCTCTGCGGATCTTAGGCTAGATGCTACTAATATTCGGGCGGGATCAGTTTAAAATTGTACTCCCCACTCTTTATCCGGGGGGGGGGAGGCACCATCGGAACAAAAATCATTTCCGTCATATCGAAGTTGACAGACGTTTGAAATACGATCGCCAGTGACCGTTGTTCGTATTACTGTCTCCGTTACAAAGACTGCCTTTATTATGTCTCTTGGCCGTTGGTTGACATTCAGGTAAATCACAAAATATCTGGAGTAGTAAGAGGCGCCCGTCCATAATTCAGCCGAAACAGACAGCATCGTAAACAAGCGAAAACAGCGACCTAATTGCGCTAACTTCGTGTAAACAATAAGCTACGGCCAAGCGAAGCCTCCATTTCGGCCAGCATCAGCAGCCCGTGATGTGATTACGACGTGTCGGCGATGTCTTTAACCGGTTGAAGACGGCACCGGGGATGACCTTAGAGGAGCGGGTGTCACGCCCGAGGCGAAGATTCGCGGGCATTTTCTCGTCCTTTCTCGTCAGAAGCATCTCCCAGCCAGTCGTCGTAAAGCGCAGGCTGGAAATAAAACGTCCATAATCTAATAACCGGAAGCAGTTTACGGTGTCCCTAGATCACCTCCCGTACGAGGAAGAGAAATATACTCGGATGATGCGCGGCGTATCGGGTATCCCCCATCCCAGTGTTTTACGGCTCTCCATTATAAGCGGAGGAAAGACTCTCCGTTGAACATATCCCGAATTCGGATACGCAGTCTCACCGTCCGGCGAATCAACGACCTGTTTAGCCAGTGTTGACGTCATACCATCGTAGTCCACCAATCAGGGCACCGCTAAAAGCCGCAGTATAGGTGACGTCATCAAATTTATACTAGTTTTGTACCACGCCGCTAGCTGGAGCCAGGATCGAATTGGAGAACGCACAGACGTCGATAGGTGGCATCATTGATAGCTAAAATAAGCTCGATGTTTTTGTCAGGCTGATAAACACATTAAGTCGATTTTGGCGAAATTGAACAAATTGATCTAGCCCAAGGTAACACAATAGAATACCACTTAGAGTAATAGTTGTTGATTTGGTCATATATATATATATATATATATATATATATATATATATATATATATATATATATATATATATATATATATATATATAAAGAGAGAGAGAAGAGGAGAGAGAGATAGAGAGGGGAGAGAGCGAGAGAGAGAGAGAGAGAGAGAGAGAGAGAGAGAGAGAGAGAGAGAGAATAAGCGAGATAATGAAATACTATTATTATTATATATATTATTATTATATATATATATATTATATATATATATATATATATATATATATATACGCGTGCGTGTAAGATTTTGATAATAACCTATTGCCATGCTACTACGAACTATTTCTCCTGGTAATTGGCTCAACATCAAACAACAATACCGGATTTTATCATAGAGAATAGTTCGTGGAACTGCTTAGGACATAAAAGGGATGAGAGAGCTAACCAAGGAGGCGAACAGGCATGCAAATAGACAGACGGATAGATAGGTAAACAGACACACAGACAATAACGGTTCATCCCATGAACTGCAGAATGGGCTATTCGGGATATCCGGGAGATTGAAGCAACAGTGTCGGCATCGATCGTGGTACGAGTTGACAAAACACCGAAATGACTGGACATCCGCTAAACTACGGCGTCGAGCCAGTCTACAAAGTCTACGAAGTGTACTGAAGTCTATAAAGTCTCCTATGATGAGTCTAGGCAGGACACCTAGCAATATTCTTCTTCTGCGTTAAGTAAATGTAAACACGTTGCTACTTTACGGCCACCTTTGTCCATACGATATGGCAAATTGGTCGAGCGACCTCCAAAGGTAATGAGGCGAAGTGAACGATGAAATACCCTTCTGACATAACCGGCCGAGGTTTGAACCCGGGGGCTATAGATATGTGTGGCCAACAGCGCTACCAGTTATACCATGGGAACGCTCACATAATAATTATATTGATGTATAATCGGGAGGAAATAAGTTAAGTTTGGATGAAAAGCTGTATATGTTCGTCCCGACTCCAATGCAGGACGAGTTGAAAGAAATTCAGAAACGATGAGTTTCCTTTTATCGCCATGGCTGGCCCTATCTCGGGACATTATTTAGCGATGAGACTCCGTGGTTATCTGTCGTCAGGTGTGGGCGTAAACTCGATAATTGATGGTTGTCGTTTTAGCTTCATGAAGTAATTATATTCGTAATCGTCATCATTGTCAAGCCCCCAAACGAGTCGTTTTTCGGAATTACGAATCGTGTTCCGCTTCCATTTTCCCCTGTCGCCATCTTGTTTACTTTTGGCCGAGTCGTGAATAAAATATGTTTTTAAACGTCGGACAACTTCCAGAAATAGCTTCAGTCGCCAAATCGTTCTTCGCTTTGGGATACGTACCCGTATTGTACCTCCTTCATCCGTCGGTTATTAGTAAAACCGAATTGTTGAATTGCCTCTGACCACATCCCTCCAATCGTGGTCCGGGTACAGCTCGGTTAGGAATACATATATATATTATAAAAAAAAGGGAGACCGATAGCTAGAGACAGCGAGAGGTAGAGAGATAGACAGACAGGCAGACAAGGCAGACAGACAGACAGACAGACAGACAGACACACACACACACACACATCGGCGAAGCATAATTAGAATAGTTCGTAATTTTGTAATTTTTTCGGACTTTCAAGATCCAGAAAACTCCGAGCTAGCACTAGAGAACAGAGCCCCCCCCCCCGTCTCACCCGCAAAGGCGGACTGACCACTTTCCGTCTTCACATTATTATTAGCACGTGATCTCTAATGTAACATCCGGTGCGACTATCGGGTCATGTGACACAAACACGAACCACCGATGCCCATTTTACAGCCTCGTCGTAATTCTGGCTGTAATCATTGCCGAGTTAAGAACGTCCGCTATGTGACATTACCAACACTAGACCATCGGAAGACAAGGACACAGTGACTTGACTATAGAGAGAGACTAAATTACATCTATTACTATATAGGCCGACTATAACATGTCGGCTATTGTTGTATGGTGGTAGATTGGGCTGGCTATAGGGGAACGTTGACGAGGGTAGACGGGGTGCATAATGAATGGTAGACGGGCGTAGACAAGACCGAATGGGACATATGACGGACAGATAGGAAGAGTGGCAACTGGGATATATTGATATCTTGGATTACACAAACGTTAAATCAATAAATATTATATAATTGCTTCATATCTTTTTTATTTGTTTACCTGTACTGACATGTATGAGTGTTCTTCCCAAGAACTTCAAATAAGGTTCTTCGTGAAGAACCGTTTCATGAAATTAGACTTCCATGGGAAGAATCCTTTAAAAGGAACCGCAAATGGTTCTTGAAAGGTTCTTCGCGAAGAACCCTTTAAAGCTATTCAAAGGGTTCTTCGGGAAAAACCCTTAAAAGGGTGCTTCGGAGAACCATTAATGGTTCCCTATTTAAACCAACCCGGAGAACCCTTAATGGTTTTTCGTAGAACCATTTGTTTTAAGGGTATAGTTGACCTAGAAGTATATGGCATACGGCCGTGTATATGGGTACGCGTGATGAGCACTTTAGTCATAGATACGCCATATTGTCGCATGGCGCCTCCGTGGTCTAACTGGTAAGGCGTTGGACCACAGATCACTCACTACCTTGGAGTTCTAATCTCGGCGTGGGCATATCTGAAGGGTGTTTCATCTTTGACTTCGGTTCATTACCTTTGGAGGTCGCTCGGCCCATTTAGCCTACCATGTGGTCATAAAACATCATTCATCGTCATCTATACTGTCGCATGTATGCGATCATTTACCAGTGTATGACATTTGTATGAGTACTTGACTGAACGACTGCATATAAAATTAGCCAGGAACGGAATGGTGAAGAACACATGAGGGTCAGAGACGGTAGACGAAGATAAATAAACGTTGTGATCTGTTTTAGTAGTTGAGAGGACAGTCTGCTGGAAGTCGTGTATTCCAGGTTGATGAAGGTTGACAATACTACCTAGACGTAGATGATTATATAGTCAAGGGTTAATTAGTGTGTGTGTTAGTCGGCGACCGATAAGGGAGAGAGAGGATGAGAGTGAGAGAGAGAGAGAGCGAGAGATGGAGATAGGGGGTTGGGGAGCGAGAGGTAGGGGGAGAAAGAGAGAGAGAGAGAGAGTGAGAGAGAGACAGAAAGAGAGACAGATAGAGAGGAGGGAGGGAGAGAGAGAGAGGGGGAGAGAGAGAGAGACAGCCAGACACAGAGAGAGACATATAGAGAGAGAGATAGGGGAGGAACAGAGATGGGGGGAGAGAGAGAGGGGTGGTAGAGAGAGAGAGAGAGAGAGAGAGAGAGAGAGAGTACGCGACTGAAGAAGAACCGATACTATGACGTAACCTGAGTGCTCCGAGCCACATTACATCCGAGCAAAAATAATCTTAATTAAGCCACTGACAACATATGGCAAATTACTTCTTCTACAGGTAGTCGCCAGCCTTAAAAGTGTTATAGACAAATAACTAATTACGAGAGTCATATTATAATAATGGGATATTTATGATCGCGGCCAAACGTATTACATTACACATATTACAACCACACGCACGCAAGCACGCACACACATACATATGCACGCATTTATATATATATATATATATATATATATATATATATATATATATATATATATATATATACGTACACACACGCGCGCGTGCGTACAAACACACACATATATTAAATTAATTAGGTAAGAAAAAAATAATGATAAAAACATTTCTATTCCTGTTAATTAACGCCGACGTGTTAGTTAAATAACTTGGCTACATGACATGGCCGGCCAGTCGACCAGCTTCCGGCATGTGACATGACAAAGTGACATGGTAATGTGACATGACAACGTGGCATGGATTTATAACGATGGTGTCTGTTTTATAGACAGATATAATAATGGGGCGATTTCCATCAGATATGACCATGTTACGTTAGTATACAATATTAGAATATAACACTTGGGATCTGATAGAGAGCTATGACACTGTTGTGGAATATGGCTATAGTGTCAGGTTATATAACATGGACGTGCTATGTTGATACCTGATGTTATCATGTGATTGTTCATTAAAACACACACACATATATACACACGCACACCCCCTCCCCCCACACACATACATACATACACACACATACACATACACACACACACATATATACACGCACACACACACACATACACACACACGCACACACACACATATATATATATATCACATTGTTATTTTCTATCGTTGTTATATAACATGTTATGGGTGCATGTTGGACGGTTGTTTTTAGTTTTCAGTGACATGGGTAAATAAACATGGCAAATTACTTGTTTTGGTTCTGATATGACGTCATAAGTGACAGTCACGCTTCACGTGACTGCGTGGAATGGATCCGTTCTGTGGACATTTTGGTCGTTGACGCAGTTCTAGCGTAAGGACAAGTGACGGGGCTAAATGCAACATGTCTTTATGGAATAGGTGCGTCATACGTACGGCAGTATGATACGGCCATGCGACATGAAGGTGTCACATGTTACATCAACCATGGTCATAACAAGGTCCCGGTGGCATCGACCAGTCGTCGAACGCGGTGTTCTAATGATCTGAGCCATTGTTAAGCAGACAAATAGAGCGGACATGTTAGGAGGCAACGCCAAACGGCCACGTGATGCGGACATGTTCGGCCGCCATTTTGAGCAGACACGTAAAGCCAGGGATGTTAATGCAAGCCATACTGAGCAGAGAGTGTTTTCGGGCCGCGGACTTGCCGAGATAACTGCCTCCGGTGTTTACTTTGTGATTTTCATCTCATCTCAGTGATTACTGTTCCGTTATTACGCTGATGACCTGCGGCTATAGGACACCGTCGGCGCTAATGCCCCGTAAACACGACGCGGCCGTCATGAGACCGGAAAATACCGACAACCTCCGACAATCTCCGAGTGATCTTATATCGACGTCTGAGCAAACATGGGCTTAGTGTCAACAACGTGCTGGTCTAAGATAGCAGTCTTATACTTTGGCCCTCACTCTGTGTTTATGCGTGTGTGTGTGTGTGTATTCGCTGCTGTCGATTCCGTTGTCTAGAAGACTGTCATTAAACAAAAGGATGAGACTATATGCCTGCAATATACATCATTTTCTTATTTACATCCCACCAAGAATATTCGAACTTTGTCCGATGTCAATAGGTCAGCGGTACAATTAGCATTCATTTCTTTCCCAGCATAAATAATACAGACTGATTTGCATATCACATCAATCACATTCGATTGGCGAGTTTTTAATCGATTCGTCAATTTGATCGGTTCCAGACTGACGGGTCATCATTATCTGCGTGCGTTATCACACTGTCTTGTCTTCATGTAGGTGTTGGGTTAGCTGTAGTTTGATGTAGCTGATGTTTTGTTTAGACTCAGAGTCGTGATTTGTTTTGTATGTCTTACGCACCGATCCCTTAGATATCCCATAGACGCGATCAATAGGATTTGAACTCAGCGCCGAAGTCCGTATTGCTATGCCCTACCAACTATGCTATTGGAACACTGCATCAACATATTGAGATTGAAGAAACCAAACTTTTTCTTTCCCGAGCTCTCCTTTTGTCAACAGTAGATATTGCTATCATTACAACTGATAGAAGATGATAACGATGCTGGTGATGATGATGATTGTGATGATGATGATGATGATGATGATGGGGGAGGATGCGATCTGCTCTTGAAGGTAGCTACAAACTGATGACAGGAACAAGAAGAGGGACACACACACACAAACACACACAAACACACACACACACAAACACAAACACACACAATCACAGAGAGAGAGAGAGAGAGAGAGAGAGAGAGAGAGATGGGGGGGGGGAGAGATACTGCCAAACTGGCCAGTCACATGGCGTGTGTCACGTGTGCTGTCACATGACCGGCAAAGCTCCATCATCGCGGCCGCTCAGCGTGGTCGCCAGAAGCTCGTGTCGCTATGACAGCCCGGCGCCGTATTAGATTCAGCAGTTAGCAGTGAGTGGCCAGGACGAACCCCGACAGGTCTCATTCTCTCGTCTCCAGTACTGGTCATATAGAGGAAGAGAGGAAGAGAGAGAGAGAGAGTTGATGGCGTGTAGTTCTCAATGTAAACACATCACCTGAGCGAGAGAATCAAATCACGCACCGAACATCGTCTTCTGGCATACAAGTCGCTGAACAGGACAAAACGACGCTGGCTAGGATATGGTAGCCACCATCTACGCTAAAATCTGACGAGTGGCGAGCTCCTAACTCGTGCCGTCTAAGGGCAAACCCAACTACGACGCCGGGCTATCGGGCATACGTCGCCTTAGTCGCGTCGAGTTCACCTGTTGAACGGGCCACAATACAAAGGGCTCGCGACAACGCCCAAATGAGTTTAAGGGAATACGGGCGCCACCTGAACACAGCGGTAGACAGGTAACGCGGAGTCGGCCTGACGTATTTACAGAAGGGACTCACTCTCTCTTCCACCTACCAAAAAAAACCTACAGAGTTCTCGTTCAAGCCCGTCATAGTTCATGAGGTTTTTTAAACCCCGAGTAGGCGACTGACGGCGCATATTACAGGCGGCGCACCGCGTCAGAAACGCGCCGTATTCCGGGCCGGCTACATCCTGTCACGTGCAAGAGACTCCGGTCGTGCCGCCAAGCGAGGAGTGGATCGCGCAAAATTCAGCCCCGACGTCCGCCGACGGGTTCGAGTACGCCGACAAAGTCGCCTTATTAGCGCTCGGATGGCCAAGCGTTTGTCGCCGGCGGCGGCCTGCCAGACTCTTACCGGTGCATGGCCGCGTTGACGAGGCTCGAGGAAAACGGACGATTGCCGATCGAAGCCAAACAACTTCCACCGCCGGAGAAACTCTACAGGTGTGCGCCGCTCGCCATGGTCTGTTCGTGCCGATTTCGGAACTCGCGGGTAAGCGGGCAGTTCTGAGGCCGAGGAGAAGGAATATCGGCCCAGTGTTGTTACCGAGAAACTCTTCTCCTGGATGATCCCCAGTGGAATGGAATGGACGCTGTTTTTGTGCGGAGGGTTTTTTCTTAACGTGGACGACGCGATCTGCGAAGCCGAAGATAATCCAGTGCCACCATTCCGGAATGATCGGCTATCTCTCGGCTCCGACTTCCGTGCCTCTCGTTTGAGGAGGACGCCGAACATTGGATAACAGAGACGTACTTTTTATCAGTATAGGACCCCCGTCAAGAGCTCACGATCTCGTCTTCTCACGACTGTACTGTGGCCTGGTCAAGTTCGTTGTACATAGTTTTATCAGCCTCGCCGCGCTCTGTATTCTGGTGTACTATAGTTTACAGTGGTATCTATGTGTGTGTGTGTTTTTGTATTTGCCGACCTTATGAACTGCGCTGATGTACGTGCGTCGGCCGGTGCTGTACTGAATCCAGTATGCGTTTAGTTATTTTGGATATATACCTGGGCCGCTTCGTTGTACGAGTACGGTTCTTATTTGGGCTGATTGTACTGCAGTAGATGTAAATAGAACGTTTTTGGGGTCAGACCAGCTAATCATTGTCGTTATTATTGTTTTATGGATAATCGGTTCGTCGCCCGTTTATCCGACGCGTTATAATCGCGTCGGCTGACGGAATTGTTGGTAGCCGCTAATCACAAGTTGTCACTGTACATCGTTCAACGCGTCACGAACAACCAACGTCCTACCTAGTGGAGCGAGAAATATCCTCTGAGCTTCATTGGTTTGTCCGAATTTTGGAGACTTTAATGCCACGTCTAAAAAGAAAAGAACTGTTCTCGTTGTATATAATTGTAGCGATAAGTGTACGGGCTTCTGATTCTCCGCCGCGTAGTTGCTAATGTAGGAACTGATGTGTCCTGGATGAGGGGGGAGGGAACGTGCGAGCTAGCCAGGTGAGACACACGTCAATCATTGGAGGAAAAAAACTGGGAAAGTTTTGTTTAAAACTATTCTATTACCCATCGGCGGTCACTCGACTGATGTTTATCACCCGAGAAGTGGCCGCGCTGACAGCCGCGAGTCCGCGCGTGTTACCGCGCTGCCTTTCATCGTCGCCATTATTAAATCTAGTCACTTAGCACCCGGACTTAATACATCGGCCGGTGGACGCTACACGTGAACGCCCCCCTGGCGGCCGTTACATCGAACGCCGTGCCCGACAGTGGCACCGTCTGTCTGAGCAAGGTCCATTCGTCTTCTTTCGGGTTTGAGGTAGTTGATTAAGTTCGGGATCGAGTCGGCGAAGCGAGGACCGTATCCGGTATTATAGCCCGACATCCGGAGGACTGATCGCTGTCCATCATCGTCGTCGTAAAGGGCGGAAATTAAATTATAACACGCGGCGTTGAACACGTGTCACATCGTTCGGGAGCTCGCAGATTCGGGACTAATACCGCTATCCGGCTTCTCCGGATCTGATGCCTTTCTGCGCCAACGGGACAACGACAAAAAGTAGATGGTGAGTTGGTGATGAGTCGATGAGTGTGCGAGGGTGGGAGACGGCGTGAGACAAAGCGCTATTTAATCGCATCGACCAAGTCACGGCATACGGATCACGTGCACGTGCGTATACATGTCAACGACAATTCGGCGGCCCGACGCGAGCCTGGATGAATTTCGCCATCGCTAAAGGCCCCGCCATGGAAATGCTATCCATGCTAAAGCACAGCTTGGTGACCAACGAGGGCAGCAACCCCATCACGAAACACTTCACCCTGGTCAAGTACGCGGCCAGCGCCGGTCCCGAAATGGTCTGGAAAATATACGACGCCATTAGGATATCTGACAGAAAGGTAGGACGGCTCGCGAGCGCGCGAAATTGTCGAAGCGAGGCCGCGCGCGCTCCTGTCGGGTTACTCTTATCGACGACATCCGATTGCAATGGATGCTCGTTCGTTAACATGCGTTTGTGAGATAACTGGGGGGGCGGGGTGTTGATCGAGGGTCACTGAGAGCTTCCCTTCCGGTGTCTGCGTTGGGGACATATGTTTAGGTTAAGATTGATCTGTTGTCAAAGAATAATCTTATCTGTAATGTATTATGACCATTTTAGAAATGTATTTCCTTCAACTATATCTCCGTTTTTAAATATGCATCTATGTACCCATCTATCTATCCGTCTATCTATCTTTATTTCCACCTATCCAACTTTCTTGCAAGCTGTTGACACCTATCCCAGCGCATACTCTAACGTGTGGTAATTTGAAGAGTTTTGCCCCGTGTCCTGTGTATCTATCTATAACTACGCGAAGTCTCGTTGGCGAATTTTTATTCAGTTTGCACATCCTCTGGGTCGGCGGATTAAACTGTTGTAAACCGTCGATGTAGCGGGCGACGATGATTCATCGCATCCAGTCGATGTCCCGCGCAATTGGCTGACGTCAGACGTAAACAGCGTGGATAACAGCACTGATAATATTGACCTTGCCTCATATAGACCGCCGAATTGCGGCGACCATTATCAGTTATCACGGTAACCGTTGGGTACCGTTGAGTACCGTTCGGAGTATGGCCTCTTGCTACGACAAATACTTCAGCCGACCGACCGATATAGTATATTTGTAGAGAGAGGAACCGTTAGCTTTATTAGTAGTTCGTATTGTCCCCCGTTAGCCCGGGATTGTCCGACGGTATCCGGTGCTAACCGACGCCTATCCGTGTTATCTTCTGTTCGGTTCGTGTTTAGTTCCAGTCAATATTGGTGGCGTCCGTTGCCCGGCATTGGCTAATATACTTGAACCTCGTCGCATTCAAACCAATTAGCTTCACCAGTGTAATGGCACTGCTTATTGTTTACCTGGTGCCAAATCGCTGCCATTGTTACTGTCCCTGGTGTCGTGGCTGTTGTTGTTGTTGTTGTTGTTGTTGCTGTTGCCACATCGAAGACTACTATTAACAGACGCCATTCTAGACTGACCTTTCAATACTTACCAATTATTCAGTCCATTATTTTCAGATGCCAGATCAACCTGGACATATTGTACTATATGGTGTAAACTAGTCATGAACATATATTTTCAGATGATCTCTTCTAATCTCTGGTTTTTTTCTTGGATTTCAATCCTGTAGCTATTTTACTTGTATTACACCATATCTCTGTTTCCAAGGCCTATTTAAATCAATTATAATTACATAAGCATTGGTGCTAATTTAAGATAATACATAATATAAGCCAATATTCGTCTATAATTAATGGTAGGGGCTTGTTGAAACTAACTTATATGATACAACTCCTAGTTCTGTTGGAACACTAAGTTCAGATGAAATATTTTGAAACAATTAGATATTCACCATTTTCCAACAGTCATGTAAATATAATGTACCCAGTTCTTGAAATTGAAATTACGATTGTATTAATGAAGCCATCCCTTAAATCAGGTTATTTGTTTAGCCACCGACTATTCTTATTTTATCAGGAGCGCGTTAACTCGAAAAAGAGCCCTAGCTTCGATTTTCATAGATATGATTGATTTGATTAAAGCAGATCAAAGTAGTTGTCAAATTTGAAATAAAATAGCGCATGCTGCTTGGAAGGGGGCTAGTTTCCAGGGCTAAGATCATTCTATCCCGTGAGCTTGCTTCAAGCAATCACATGATCCTTCCAAAGTACTTGGCTGACCTTGCCGACCTGACTTCTCAGGACGTCATGACAAACAACTTTGATCCTGAACCGAATTAATACCTGTCTATGTTGTAGAACATATTCTATAAATAGTTATAAAAAGCGTCCCCAAACAAACAAACAACATTCTTCAATTCTTTCCCAAACGTATGCCATCCCATTCTATTCCTTGTTACGAATGTGAAAACCGGTTTATGTGTCCATTTCTCGTATAGCTTGCATCCATATTACTTATTATGCGTATACAAGTCTTATTTCATTGTTGGCTGCGTGTATTTTCGTATTGTAAGACAGAAGACCGAATATACGGCCTTAACTAGCATGATTAGCTTCCGAAATTGGTGCAAAAATCTGTAAACCTTCGGAACAAATTTAACTGGGGTAGCCCATTTTTATATTATTCTCCAGCGAGTTACAGCGCCGTATATTGTTTTTCAAGAAAGTATTAAGAAACAAACTAATGAATTTAATTAGAGTTGAGTGCATTTGTTCTGAATTGTATTACCGCAAGAAATCGATTTTTGCTATCCACGAAAGAAATAATTGGCTCTGGTCATATCAGCATTAGGCTTTTAAATTAAAAAAATATATTAAAAATTTACACACACGCACGCACGCACGCACGCACGCACGAGCACGCACGAACGCACGCACGCACGCACGCACACACACATACACACACACACATACACGCATGCACGCACGCATGCATGCCCGCACGCACGAATATATATAATAATTCTAAAAATAATCCTAAAAAAATTAAATTACTATACACAGTTCCTTTTATAAATGAAATTATTACTCTGAGCGCAATGACTTAAGAAAATAAACTTTAGCAATCTGTCGATGAATAAAACAATCCCGGCCGCGCTATAAGTGTCTTTATTTCTACTACCATCGGTAGTATTAATAATGTTACTATGTGCCATCAGTAAATCATTCATCACCGTCTACACATCCATCACCAATCTACAATAATCTATAATCAGCTATCATACCCATCCCCTATCAGCACGGGCGATCAGACCACCACCATAACAATCATCACCATTGATGGCATCACGACTATTGTCGCCATCACCATCATCATCATCATCATCACGATGTGGACTTGTCTGTGGTGACAAGATAAACCACCATTTTCCCGAACACTGACGTCAAGTCTTGTTAGGGGTCTCAGTGGAACTAATACGGCTTATGGGGCTGGTAGTGGTTTACGGTGTCGATATAATTATGATTGATTGATCATCATCATCATCATCACCATCCTTGTAATCACCATAGTTATAATTCTGGTCATCATTGTCATCATCATCATCATCATCAGCATCATCTCGAAGCCGAATCAGAGATCTGGTCGTCGGTGCCAATGTATTGACAAAGATCTTAGCTTAATAAGAAACGAGCCAGTATATTAAAACGCAGAGCTGGGTTTTCATCATCATCATCATCATCATCATTATCATCAACAACAACAACTATAACAACAACATTGTCTGTTCATCACCATCAGCAGCAACAATCATGCGGGGATCATCGCCTTTTATGATAAAGCCACTCTTCCATTATCGGGTTATTAGAGCATTCAATTGGCCCTGGTCCAACAAACGAGCTGTTGATAACACAACGTCTCCAAAATGGCAGCCCTCCTCCCCGATGTACAGCGACGTGTCCGGGGCGGGCTATGCGATGGGGGATGTCACATCATTGACGTTTTCGGCGGAATTGCTCATATTAGGCTTTTATTTCCCGACCAAAAACAGGTTTCCGCCACCCCGGTCGGTTACGCCCTTTTATTACGACGTGGTCACGTGTTGCGAGTGCCGTGATTCCGGCGGCTAGCGAGAGCCCTGGGCATCGGGACGCTGATCCGTTGCATCTTCCTAGGAATAGTAATTTTGAGAAGATGCTCAAACGCGTGGAAAGGCCGAGAGATGGAGAACCGGGACCAGAACCAGCCGGACGCCTTCCAAGAAAACGCTAATCTAATGGAGATGGCTGCGTGGCGGGCGAAATAAAGCATTTGTTTCTTTATGTTTCAGCGCCGATGTAATTAGGACAAGGGGGCCCCGGTGTCGGCATCGGAGGTGTGAGTTAATTCCGATCCGTCCCTTTTCTCGTCGGGGGGTGGCCGGGTTAAGTAAGACCGAGCCGAGTAAATAACGCGAGCTGCGGGCGACAATTTAAAATCCATCAGTTCGGATTTTCTCCTTGCACGAGACAGGTGAACGCCGACTTATTGGTTGTTAATCAGGGTAGGCGCTGACTGGAGTGGTCGAGTGGATTAATTTCCTCTCCTTCTCCCGGTTCCGGGTAACTCATTCTGGGCGTTGACCTATATCTTGGTGTGTCTGGCTGTCTGGCTGTAAATTCCCCCCCCCTCTCTCTCTCTATCCTTATCTATCTATCTATCTATCTATATATCTATCTATCTATCTATCTATCTATCTATCTATCTATCTATCTATCTATCTCTCTCTCTCTCTCTCTATTATATATATATATATATATATATATATATGTGTTTCTTTCAATATATCTCTGTTTATTTTGCAGTGTCATATAATTAAATGTATAGGTATAAAAGCCCCAATTTGTGGTTTACTTCCCAGTTACATATTCTGTGTTGCCTAAACTCAGTTACTTAAATTAGAACACACGCACGCACACGCATACACACATACTCCAAACAAACTCCCTCCATCAAGTCAACATCCAGCTTCCCTTGATCAGTCAGACGCCTCACCCCCTAATAATGCCCTCGTTGACCTTTATCCTACAAGCATCCTAGCTAATATTCTCTCATCACCTGCGTATTTCCTAATATTGCGTAACAAGACTCAAGAACTGCGACAGTAACATTTATCTAACCCATAGCCACAATCCCATAACAACCACTTGTTAAAAGCACCCGTGAGGGGGAAGCACGTACTAATTGCGTTTAAATAATAGTGGGCGCACAAAACGGCAACCGAAGACCAGGCTAAACACAAACAAACACGCGGCACGCGCGCGAACACACACCCAGAAACACACAAAGAAGGGCGTATTACACTTAATTTAGCGAAACCGCGGCGACACAAATAAGCTTAATTAATGGCCTATTGTTAGAAGATTGTAGAATCCCATAGACCTAGCTTGGTAAGTGTCTGATGTTGAAACTCGTAGGTTTTGCAGTAAATTGGATTCACGCGGATTGACTCAGCATGTCAATGGTGCAACTGACAAAGGAGGCCACACACTAGATTTGGTCATCCCTAAAGAATCGTGCTCCATCATAGTAGGAGTTCCTTTTGTATGTGACCCTTGTCTCGGCAGCAACAAAGGCAAATCCTTCGGCGATCATCTGACTGTACACTTCGTTATTAATACGGGCAAACCCGATTGCATACGAAGAAAGATCACACACAGAATGTATCGTGGCATAAATATTCCCGAATTTATGTAAGATTTACAGTCGTCTCAATACCTTAGTAAACGCGATGAATCAGTTGATGACCTGATAGAAGCCTATAACAAAGGTGTATCCGTGTTTCGATAATCGCCTTGCGCCCTCTTGTTTAAAAAATCATCACCTTCAGACTTCAAACTCCTTGGTACTCTGATAAACTTAGATCAGCTATGAAAATTTGAAGGGAAACAGAGGGCACGTGGCGCCGTACATCCCTGACGGGGCACTTTAAAAAGCACAGAGGTCTCTGTAAAAATGAAAACACTACTATTCGAGGATAAGAGTTGCTTCTGTTCAATAAAGATGGATGAAGGTGGAAAAAGACCAAACTAAGCTCTCCAAACTCACTAGGAATTTGATGCGAAGTAATTCGAATATACATCGAATATACATTTTACCCCTGTTGATCTCCTGGCGGACAATTTCTTCATTAGCAAAACAACAATCATCAGGAATAAGATCAGTTCACATTACCCAAATAACACTTCCATTATCTCCATGGAAGCGGATGTTATGCTTAATGCGAAAATACTTGAAATATTTCGACCGTATCCCGAAGATGAGTTCAAGGAGATAATCGATCATCAGGTCACCGAACAAGTCACGTGACTCGAATCAACTGCCCACTTGTCTTTTGAGGAAATGTGTGGATCAACTTCTGCCGCCGATAACAACCATTATAATAGTTCAGTAGATGAGTCAGTGCTGAGGCTGCGTTTGAAGCCAGCCACCATAATAACCCCACTGGTTATGAGATAAGCAAGGTAACAAGGAAGATATGTTGGAAAAGGAAGATATGAAGATTTACAGTTCTATCTTTATCATTCCTTTGATCTTTAAAGGTGTTGAAAAGGTAGTAGCAACCCATTTACGAGATCGCTTAGAGCAGTGACCGCCATAATAGTTATCAGTCTGCTTAGAGTAGAGGTCGTTCAACGGAAACTGCTCACTTCAAAGTGTACAGTGACATTGCGCAGGCTCTTAACGGAATGATCCATGACTTGGTAAAGTCCTACTTTAGTCCCGTTTTAGTTGCTGATAAAGCATCACCAGATGTAGGTCTTCATTTTGGCATGCTGCGGGGATCTGTTTTGTGATCAAAGAAGAATTACCGTACGTACAATAAACCAGTTGGTGAAATTATTAAATGACATAACTTTAAATATCAT
This sequence comes from Paralvinella palmiformis, assembly GCA_025642065.1. Lineage (NCBI taxonomy): Eukaryota > Metazoa > Annelida > Polychaeta > Terebellida > Alvinellidae > Paralvinella > Paralvinella palmiformis. The sequence goes on along the minus strand of JAODUP010000754.1, from coordinate 126,902 downwards.
TGTCATGCCGATGATACTCGCGTCTATATGACTTTAAATCCATGCGATAAGTGGGATGATATATATCAGCTGCAATTGAAATTAGTATTGCAGACATAAATGTTTGGATTAGCAGCAACATGCTGACATTGAATAAGGATAAGAGCTAATTCATTGTTTTCTCATCCAAACAACATGTGAAGAAAACTGAGCATCTGCGCATTTAGGTAGGACCTGGTTATATACATTCTTCCATGTCTGTGAGAAATCTAGAGCTTATTTTTGGATAATACTCTTGGAATGGAGTAGCAGGTGAATTCTGTATGTAAGTCCTCTTATTATCAACTAGGGAATACAGGATAAGACATGCAGGACTTTAGTCCAAGACCTTATAATTTCTCAACTGTACTATGAAAATGTATTGTTATATTAAATACCCCCCCCCCCACACCTTTCTCTCTCAGAAACCGACAGTCTCGTGATACGGATATCACTCTACAATATCCGGTTTTATACAATCCAATTACGAGTTAAACTCCACTGTATCTAACCGATCTGATCCAGAGGTGTGTACTAGCAACACAGCTGTGATGTGATATCAGTCTTGTTCATGCAGCAATGTACGGAGAGAAATCCTTCCGAACATCAAGAATAAGTTGTAAAATCATATTAAGCTTGCAGCAAGTAAAGAAATCTTCTACAGAAACGTTCTTAAAACCCACTTATTTAAATTAGCCTATTTATAATGTATAAACCAGTTTATTTATGTATAAAAGGTGTTTGTGCTACATGGACTTACACCATGTTTTATTTTCGTTTTAAATGTAAAGCGCCTTAGAACAATTCAAATTAAACAAGGCGCTACATAAGGTATGACTCTTATTGTTATTATTTGTATTATTATTATTATTATTAGTGGCATATTCTCTTTTGTTCACTGAGGTGGCAGTGTCACTTAGACCGGATGTACCTAGGCTGGGTCGGCATATAGGGACAGCTGTCCTAAGTCTGATACTAATATTGTGTGTGTGTATATATATATATATTATATATATATATATATATATATATATATAATATATATATATATATATATATATATAAAAGTTTAACCTATTGGGTTGGATGTGTATAAATGTATGTTATGATTGTGTGGTGGGGTGTTCCACGGCACAGCACACCACATACACACACAGACAGACAGACAGACACACACAACATTATATATATAATATATATATATATATATATATATATATATATATATATATAGTGAGGAAAGGGGAACGTAAACATTTGCCTGTATATTTATCTGAGTGGCATTCAAGTCCCATATACAACAGTTACATTCTGACTTTTGGAATTGTCTGTAATCTGTAACTGAAAATAAACTCCATTGCACGCAATCAGTAAAAATCTCCACAACTCAATTATAACTCGCTGTAATCTAGGCTGACGCGTAAACGGATAATCCAAGTCGACGAACTGTATTACCTATATTGAATAATCGGAGAGAAAAAACAACAACTTTGCCGCCAGGTAATTGCCCTTTGAATTGCTTATCGCTGGATATTAGCTCAACTATCGTAAACGAAATAGATTTTATAACATAAACAGGCACCCGTAATAAAAGTTCACGTGATCAGTGTTCAGCTGGTGACGCTATTTGCCGCCCTAAGGTGGCCGGCGTATTAGCACGGCGCACACTTCAAAGGTTCGTCCACCCTTATTATTGTCCAACCTGCTGATCGTTTATATACCCTTGATCATCCACTTCGCTCAATCATCGCCCGGCTACCGTCTGTCAAAGGGAAATGACAAACGGAGTGGCCTTTCGCTGTATTTTCGGCTTTGTTCTCTAACAAAGGAGCAGCTCGCCGGCTATAATCATGTTTCGGCGGCGGCATGCTGACCAATAATCAGGAAGACGCGGGGGAGGGTTGAATTGAGGGGTTGGAGGTGGACCACCGCACGATGCGATGTCCAAATAATGAGAAAATCTACGAAATAATCAAATTACGCCCGTTCTGGATAATCTCTCCCCACATCAACCCTCCCCCCCCGCCCTCTCTGGGATTCTCCATAACTGAACTTGTTGTGCGGTTGGCCATAGACCGCTAGCACCCAGGTTCAAATCCAGACCTGGCCATGCCTGAAGAGCGTTCAATCTTTCAATTTACCTCATTAGACGGGCAAGTCAATTGATATATAAACAGTGCCTCTCCCATCTGTGTGTGTGCGCGTGTATGTGTGTGTATTTTTACAAACTTAAATATGCGTGTACGTAGGTACAGCAGCTTCTATATAATCACCAGCATTACCCTAGTCACATCTCACATACTATATCATCTTTCACACGTTGTCAACCAAAACGGAGCCTTAAGCGTTACTAAAAGCCGATATACCTCACCAAGAATCCCTCTGCTAATACACATAACACAATGTTATGTCTGAGTTCGGTACTCCACAACATATGCGTCATTTAGCGCGGTGATCTTTCAAGTACACTTGATAGGTACCTGGTACTAACTACATGTGACAGAACCATTTCTCTGGCCATTTTAGTACCAAAAGATAACATCTGTATCAGTTACTCTGGCTCTCTCTTTGTCTCTCTCTCTCTCTCTCTCTCTCTCTCTCCCCGGACTGATAAACCGTGGCACTGAGTGTATCAAAATCGCCACATTTCAGCTGCTAGTTTTACGATATCTTAACATTTAAATAACGGTTGTTGTTGCGTAAAAATCACACTCAGTCGACCCTCTACCATCCATTATAATTCTTGGAATCGGGTACGTTACAGAGGCCTGGCTGCTTATTGATGGCTCACGTCATCGGGTATGCCATTAACCTATAAGTACCGCGACTCATTTGGCCCGACGGCTTTTAGTTTCTTTTCAGATATTTCATTAACATTTTTGACAGCTGAGGCGCCAGACTGGACGTTTGGCACTTGTAACGATTAATTATTCGAGAAAAAATGGCACATGGTTTTCAGAAAGAATGACGAGAAAATTTAACAACCCTTTCCATTACAGCTTAATCGCCGTTGAAATATATATATTAGCCAATGGACCCGAGTTTTTGGTGTTCACTTCGCGATTAAGCAAATGTCATAGCTTTGCTGTGACAGTTTTGATGCGTAATGGATGTCCTTAATAACCCGCAGAAAGATATGATGGCGTTAGTATCATAGATGTGTAATAACTGTTGGTTGCTAAATGACAAGCAGACATTATTTCAAAAGCAGTTCGTTAGTTATTTCTTTACAATTGGCTGCAAAGCATACGTGTATGATTTAAGTAAGCGTTTAAAAGCTCCCTAGACGGATAGTTTATTTCACTGCGAGTATGAAGGACTCTTTCGCCGCAATTGGAGTTAGGGCCAAGCAGAATGTCAAGGATGACGTTCTAATTTTTTTTTAAACTGTCATAAAACCCACCTTTAATTGTGTCGCGGTCTGGAATCGGCACTAATACAGGTGTGACAATAAAGTAAAATTTGAATTCATCCAGGGCACCAGGTTTCCAATTATTGGTTGGCTTTGTTGGGTGATGTGCAATGGGTTTTGATGAAGGGTTGAGTTTAAATATAAAACATACTTATTAAGAAAGGGGAGATATCTGGTAATTCTTTGAAAAGATGAAGGTCACACTCGTTGATGTTCTTTAATCATCTAAGATTATGTATGAAGGAAGACTGGTGGAACAAGGAAATGGAGAGAAATATGGGGACAGTGTAACAACAATATACACACCAAACACACAAACACACACACACACATATATATATATATATATATATATATATATATATATATACATATTTCAAAATACACAGACACACACACACACACACACACATACGTACACACACACACACACACACACACACATATATATATATATATATATATATATATATATATATCCACACATGCATACAACACACACACACACACACACACACACACAGGCAAATGAGTAGTGACCACTTGTTTACTTAGAGACTGTAATTTGAATAATTGACGTATCTAAGCCAAGGTCCTATTTTAAATGAAGTCGAGATTTCCATAAATTAAAAAAAATTAAAATGTAAAGCAGCATTTCGTTCACAAAGAAGTTGACAGTTTTCCAATTTAAAATATCCCAACCGGTAGAGCGCTGAATACATTCTAGACACAGGACGATGTTCTATCTGTAAGAATTGATATATCTGCCTTAGAGATACGCCTATATAATACAACGGCATCTTGAAATAATTAGATAACATCAAAGAGTTATCGGCGAGATAACTAAAGGTAGGATAGCACCAATTATCGCCAACGTCTTGCTGGGTTTGCAGCTAACAACGAAACATGGACAAACACACACACACACACACAACATAACACGTCCTGCCTAGAACAGTCTGCCGGATATAACCTTGTGGCGTGACCTTCAGCCAATACGTCTTTGTCACATTAGGATCGCCGTGCAGCGCGCCCGCGCTACTCGAAGTCAAACAAGTCATCGACGAACCCGAACAGCAGAATGATAGATTTCCATCGTAACAAAGGCCAAAGAATGCCTTCATATAGGTGGATTATTTCTGGAACGAGTCCCTTGTCCAGCAATCAGACGGTGATTATTTAACCGTTGACTAGCTGCTTCGGCTGATGACAGCTCGGGGTGAATCTGCGGTGAAGTGAGATTAATTCGGAGACGAATCGAACAATCATCCGATCGGCCGAGGACGATGTTTTTGTGTTTTGTCTTTCGACCTTGCTTTCTGTTTCGATTATGTAGCCGGCATTTATCCCAGATCCAGGATGAACATCCAATGATAATGGCGGCACTCTATGGATATGACTTAGGTGAATTGGTGCGTTCGAATGGGTACGACTGTGGTCGAGGAATGGCCCGAGCTGATGCGCTACCCAGAACGTCACCTGTTGACTGGACCATTTTACAAGATGGCTGATGCCGTGCTATTTTTAAACCCACTCAAACACGTCTGTAGGCAAATGATGAAATATGACAACAATCAACCGGCCCGTGGCTGGCACGATGCGAAGACGAGGAATGGAGTCTCGAACATGCAGCCCCATCACTCCATCGTGAGATGTAAGGTCAACGAGCCTGCTTATGACGGTGAAGGGTTTCAGCATGTCTTTGGTCGTTCGATGTGACGTAATAGAAAGAACACAACGACACCTTTTCGCAGGTCATCGGATCGAATCCCGGCGGATTATCTACGTCCTTTAATATACGATTTCGGCCCCATGAGTAGCAGTATCCCACGAACCCCATCCCCTCACTTCCCAGGCCATCTAATAGCCGAACAGTAGCAGATCGATTTAATATTCCCATTTCGCATTTACTAATCATGAAATATTTAATGACGCGTGACAGAATTATGGTGAATAACCGCATGATGGCTGAAATGCAGTATCGCAGTAATGAAGGTAAATTAACACTTAAATCGCGGAGAAACTTATCATGAATAGCATTAGTCTGAGTCATTATATGTTTTGTTTATTGTTCTAGATTAATGCGATTACGTTAGGTTGTGATGTATGCGTACAGAATCGTGTTTTAATTACAGTGAGTCAAAACACTCTAGGTAGGTTAATATAATGTAATTGACAGCTGGGACATTAATAACCACCTTCGTGATTTTATATTGGTATACGTTTATACATGAGATAATACTGGAGAAAAGAATGTACTTCTCTTTGACCATACACACATATTTACACACACGCACACACATCTACACGGGCACGCGGACAAATAGCTGCATTCTATTCTCTCTGTGGATGTAATTAAAGTGCTCTCTCTCTCTCTCTCTCACCACACACATTCACACAAACGCTCGCAGACCCCACACGTTGCCAAAATATGAAGATTAATCCATGAATACCACAATAACCCCCATTGTGTTATGTAGACCGCACCAAATTATTCTGGACTAAAACAAACCAACAACTCCAAGTCGTACAACTTCAGAAATTCAAATAAAAACAACAATCAAGACTCGTAGCCAGACACAATACACAACACCAGATCTAATCCTTAGATCCGTAAACAATGGCATCACTCAACCAGTCCACTCATTGACAACCAACTCTCTCTACTACCAGACAGTTTGTGATAATTTGTTGTCGCCGTTCTGAGAAATTTCACCTCAAAACATCGTCATCACCATTCGGTATTCAGGTTGATGGATGTTGCTTCTGGCGTCTCTGGTGAATACTTTGACGTCTGTTTTGGTCGTCTTCAGCCGGTGCCCTCCGGCAGTGAGACATCAGAGGAACGACGACATTAGTCAGGAAATCCACAAGGAGAACGAAATCTCCTCACGGCACGAGGCATTTACGAGTCTCTCTCTCTCTCTCTCTCTCTCTCTCTCTCTCACATATATATATATATATATATATATATATATATATAGTGTGTGTGTGTGTGTGTGTGTGTGTGTATGTGTGTGTGTGTGTGTGTGGATAGCAATCTATCTACATGTATATCTATCTATATATCTATATATTTTGCTACATATTTATCTGTATGCCTGTCCTTCTCTCTATGTTGATATATATATATATATATATTTTATTTATCTAGATCTCTACTTCCTGCCTATTTATTTATATATGTTTGTGCGTGACCATCTATTTGACACCAATGTTGGTATATCTGTTTCTTTGTCCGTGATGTCCCCCCCTCTCTCTCTCTCTCTCTGTCTCTCTCTCTCTCTCTCTTTCTCTCACTCTCCCACTCGCTCTCTTATTCCCTCATATCGAATCTCGCCGTTTCCCATCACCCCCACTCATCACTTTGAGTATTGTGCTATGTGTATCATCGCAGCCTTCGTTGCTGTGAAGACTTGATTACGACAGTCGATGTGTGTTTGGTGACCGGGTCACGAACTGTCGCCTAAATCGGGATCATTCCGGATTGGATATGATCCCATCACGATCCAGGTGGTGTCCCGGTGAAGTGGGCAACTACCAGCTCGCATAAAGGCCATATATTACCAAATAACGTCCTATCACGGTTGCTATCCACATTAATAGAATATCCCATCTCCTCCTCTATCTATGTGTCTGTCTTTATCTCTGTATCTCCTTTAGCATCTCTGATCATCCGCCCCCCCATTCTGGATGATGAACTCTCTCTCTCTCTCTCTCTCTCTCTCTCTCTCTCTGTGTGTGTGTGTGTGTGTGTGTGTGTGTGTGTTTCACTCACTCGCACTATCTACTTACCTAGATATATATACATTAAAAGATAAATAGATGGATAGAGAGAGTTAGAAAACTCCCATTCTCTCTCTCTCTCTCTCTCTCTCTCTCTCTCTCTCTCTCTCTCTCTCTCTCTCTATATATATATATATATATATATATATATATATATATATATAACAATTATTTCCATATTGTTAGTGGATCAGGTTTTTGACATTATTATTATTTCTTCAACAGTTATGACGATTGTATAACGCGAAAGACAAAATATGTGAAAATTGTCAACGAGAAATACCGCGTAATCGTGTGCGCATGCGCTCTCCTATGTACATTTTCCAACGTGAACTAAATGGGCTCTATTCGATTGCATATCTCTAAATTCTGGCTTCGAATTCCGTTCATACTCGTGTGACCAGTTGTTGAGCCCAAACCAACAAAACAGTATACACTAGAACTGAAGAATTCATGCATATATAACTTTACTTCTCTAATTCTAAATAATAATAAAAACCCTTTAATATTCAAAATTTAGTCGTATTGTGAATTTTTGAGTTTTTCATTCTAATTTGATGGCATTAATCAATTAATTTATTACATAACGGATGTTTATATTATTTCGTTTTGCCAAATATGTGTCCGTATAACGCGTCGTTGATTCGTTTCAGGAAGTGTCAGTATTTATGTTTGAGAAGAGGATAGCGGACAAGTTACACAAACCGAAACGACGTGAGATGGTGACAGAGGTGCTCCGGAGAGAGGTGAAGAACTTATCGAAGCTGAAACATCCCAAAATCCTCAGGGTCATACACCCACTGGAGGAATGCCAGTAAGTGGATTGGACGATCGAATTCTGTTGCAATCATGACGGTTCTGATTTCTGCCATTTTCACTCACTCACTCACTCACTCACTCACTCACTCACTCACTCACTCACTCACTCACTCACCACTCACTCACTCACCACTCACTCACTCACTCACTCACTCACTCACTCACTCACTCACTCACTCACTCACTCAACCACCCACCCACCCACCCACCCACTCACTCACTCACTCACTCACTCACTCACTCACTCACTCACTCACTCACTCACTCACTCACTCACTCACTCACTCACTCACTCACTGAGTGATCTTTTGATCCCAGTAATTGTTGGTTGTCTCTCCCCCCCCCTCTCTCTCTCTCTCTCTATATATATATATATATATATATATATATATATATATATGCATGCATGTATGTAAGTATATTATGTACATACTTTGGTGATGCATACAATACCTGAGTAATATGAGTTGTGTGTTTAGTAAGGTGACTCGTCCGTGAGCTCTAATTAGTTCTTTGTGGAGAGATGACCAACAATGATATGATAGACTGTAACTTGATATAGACGATTTGAGATTGGTCGTAATAACGAGATGGTACTCAGTCTCGGTTCTATATCACGGTAGTTTATTATGATGCTTGACGCGTAGAGACATAAAACTTTACACTTGATCGAACCATAAAACGCCTGCTTGGACGGTGACCATTTTATGGGAACATGGGGCAAAGTCGCGTCTCCAACGGGAGCAGGTATATGTTGGGCATGTCATGGGAAACATGGGCATGGCATATCTCTAATATGAGAGTAGTGGATATAACATAGGATTTAACATAGTTCCATTCACTGACCATTAGCATAGGATAGGTAACGGGATTGTGGAAATTTTACCATGAACACACCGTCCTTAAACATGGGCATCTTAGCCCGAACATGAGCCCACATAAAATAACAATCATCATAACATGGCAATGTCATAGAGTTGGCCGGCTGTAGTTCTAACGCGACGAGTTGATTACTAATTTCTTAATGAAATGCCATCACTGTTAATTTGACATGGTAACAACGACGACAAGCTAAGCGCATTTGTATTGGTACAAGCATGATACAGGCAATATATTACACAATAGCATTGGAACAAGCACGATACAGGCAAGCTATTACATGTTAGCATTGGCACAAGCATCATGATTTAGGCAGTATATTGCGTATTAGCATTTGTACAAGCATGATACAGTTAATCTATTACATATTAACACTGGCACAAGCATGATACAGGAAATATATTACATATTAGGATTGGTACAATCATCATGATACAGGCAACTTATTACGGATTAGCATTGGTACAAGCATGATACAGGCAATGTACTACACAGTAGCATTGGTACAGACATCATGATAAAGGCAATATATTATACATTAATATTGGTACAAGCATTATACCGACAATACATTTTACATATTAGCATTGGTACAAGCATGATACATGCAATATATTAACCTATTTCAACCAAAATTAACCGGGAAGGGGCTATCTTTGATGCCTGAAATACAATTATATTAACATTGGTAAGCTTAGGCTCAACCCAGCCACATAGTGCAGATTTTAGGCACTCTATAATTATCTCGAGTTGACGGACTTGGAACGTTCAGGATCATTTTAGGCAATCTGCGCCGCCATAATGCGAACATACCTGAAATATGACACCAGTTTAATGTCTGATGCCCTCCACTTATCGGGCGGGGGGGGGGGGGGCCCCTCTCTCCCTTTCTCTCTCTCCCCCCCCCCTCTCTCTCTCATTGTCCTCTATTCTCTACCTACTGTTGTTGTTATTAGTGTTACCATGGTGACAAGTAATGCTCAAACACTACTACCTGTAAGAATTATTGGCATATTATACTGGATGTTCCTTATCCTCTATTTATTTATCTATTGGTCTATCCATCCATCCAGCCAACCAGCCAGCCAGACGTCTGTCTATCTGTCTGTCTGTCGTTGTCTCTATATTTTCCTCTCAGTTTCTTATTTATTACAGCCGCAAAACGTTATGCCACAACTCGTAATGATGGTCAACGAATTATTCTCTTCCCATTCTCTCTTCCCTTCCACCTACCCCCATCCTTCCCGCTTCTCCCTTCTCCCCCCTGACACTCTAATATTCCATTTCTGTCTACCTTGCTAATAATTAGTGTTATCATAGTGAAAAGTGATGCCGCGGCTCCTTAGGATGGTCGGCATATTTTACTGCGCGTCATTTCTGTGTTCACGGATTTCGTCCCAACGAAACTACAAATTACCGAATACTGGTTGATATTTGTGTCATAACATTGCTCACCAATATTAACCGCGGATATAGAGATGTCTATAAAACGTAGGCAAATCTCTACACGAATGCGCAGGTTATTTTGCCTGAGAAATGCCTCTTCTTTGAGTGTACGTGGTACGTTAGCTGGGGGTGCATATTTTATGCATACAGACAGAGTAGCGCCATGTTGTGATCTTGCTATCTGTGTTATAGTGTATGTATATTGTGTTATATGGCGGCCAACCTTGTGTAAGAGAAGCTATGCGACACTGTGAAGCGGACTAATGCGGAGTCTATTAGGCTCATACACGCGCACGCACGCACGCACGCGCACGCACGCACATACATATATGCACATACCCATACACACGTACGCACCTATATACATACTAAAACACACACATATACACACACACATAAACACACACACACAAACACACACACACACATAAACACACACACACAAACACACACACACCCACACACAAAACACACACACACTTAGAGGAATAAACCTGGTGACAGAACCTTGATATCATGGCTGAGGTTAATTGACTGAATACAACACCTAGTTATTAGACAGACTGAAATATACACTAGAAAACAAGCCAAAGAGCTAGCCAGCAAGCTATCAAGCTTAGCTAGCTAGCCATAGAAACAGTGAGTGTGTGAGTGAGTGGGTGGGTGAGAGAGCAGTGAAATAATTTCGTGATTGATTGAAAGATTGATCGAGTCATTAATTCATACTGTTAATATATACATTATACATAGCCCGCTATATAACAATTATAAAAGGTACTTTTATCCATTAATTGATCATACCTGTAAGTCAATAGTTTTTACAATTTGTATTCAGTCATTGATATTTTCACTCATTGATTAATTTATTTATTACTTTGTGTATTAATTCAGTGATTCGTTTATTGATTAAGCTAGATCATTCTGTCAGTTGATTGGTAGGTTAATAGGTCAGTAGGTGAGTCGCTCACACATTTACCTCGTCTGTCCATCACTCACTCACTGACTCACTCACTGACTCACTCACTGACTCACTGACTCACTCACTGACTGACTGACTCACTCACTCACTCACTCACTCATTGACTCACTTGCTCACTCATTCAGTTACTCATTTTCTCATTTACTCATTCACTCACCCACCCACTCACCAACTAACTCTCTCACTCACCCTCCTTCATTCTCTCACTCGCTCATTTACTCACTCACTCATTCACTGACTCAGCCACTCACTCACTCGTGATATCTTTCGATTAGCCAGTCTATCAGTCAGTTGGTCAAATGTTATGTATTGTTTATCCAAGTTCGAGGATCCGTCATTCCCTCTCCAGAAGTATTCCGAGAGACACGAGACACTCACGCCTCCTTTCTTTCACTCATCTGAAGGTCGATTAACCCCAAAAGAGTTCCCGTAAAACAGCAATACTGACAAACTAACTATTAATAATCACCGCGCTATCATCACCAACGTTATGCTGCGGCTGATAACTTTTGTTTTCAAGCTGCGGGACTGTCTCTAGGTGCACCCGTTTAAGAAAGTTTCTCGGCTATATATATATATATATATATATATATATATATATATATATATATATATATAGAGAGAGAGAGAGAGAGAGAGAGAGAGAGAGAACTCTGTGCACTGTTTTCACCTTTGGGGAGACGCCGTTTAAGTATATGGACGGGAATCGGCCATCCAAATGTAGCAGACACAGTACGTTCTTAAGGATTTAAATTAGCCAAGACTCAGGAATAGAAACACTTCATCGCATCATGAGCGGTGACAATGGGCACAGCTCGCGCGGTTGGTGTGTTTATATAACAACTTCAGTTGTAAATAAAATTTACTTCAGTAGTATGTGGGAATAGGATTATCTTCTTGTCTTCTTCTTGTCATGTTAAGCGGAATTGATACCCAAGGTCTTCGCTGTAGGGCACGGCCTCTTATAGGTGGTTTATTACTTTGATGCAGGGTTTACTGCAGGTCATATGGTTGTCTCTTGATGAGAGGGTAAATGGTGGGAATAGAATTATCTTTCTTAGTTCAGTTATAGCCAATCTTTACCATGACATTGAGGGCTAGCTTTAGTCTACTTGTCATTAATAACACAATATGCCGCTATTATACTATATAGTTTATATAACAGACATTTGGTTTGGTTTGAAACTATTAGTTTTAGCAGCGCCGAAGCTGTGACGTCATGACAGTGTGCTTTAGTGTGTGTACATTTTCTAATAGTAATTAAACTCTTAGTTTTAATAATTGTCACAATTTCCCGTTGTATAAACTGATCTTGGAAGATATTAGCAATTGAGGTATAAAGTTTGTAAAGTGTTGATTTGAGGTCAGATAGAGCAATTAGAAATATCTACACAGAGAGTTGCTTGGGCAGTTAACATAAACAATATGTTGGCATACTCAAGCATCTTATCGGCAGATTCATCTTCAATTAACTCTACTCGACCTACACAAATCAAGCATCATCTTCCAAGACTGGTATCACACAACGATGGTATCGGAACATTAATTCATTAACAATAGACAGGCCAACTCAGACGACTACTATTCTGAACATACACGAGACGGTTACGTGTTTGACTACAGGTCACTACCACCCGTGTTCCAATCTCGGCGTGGACATATCTGAAGGGTGTTTCATCTTTGACTTCGCTTCATTACCGTTGGAGGTCTGTCGGCCCATTTACTGCACAAAAGTGGCCGTAAAACATAAATCATCATCATCATCCACCCATCCGTCATACCCAACACTCTGACTTCACTGTCAACAAACATATAAACCCATACATTATCTGCCCAACTGTCTAGGCCATCCAATGTACTGAAGAAAACTAAAAAGTCATCTGCTACCCGAAAACTTCAAACTCTCAGATCACCATCTAGCAGCATTGATTATCAGAAAAACAACATTTCGATCGGACACCATCATCTCACTTTTGCTGCTGAAAGACCCTTACAGACGCAACCAGCAACAATGACGTCATAGAGTCACAACAAAATCAACACCAGGTGACTGTGCCCAATAAATGACAGCCAGCGGATGGGGGGGGGGGTGGGTAGGGGTCTCTACCTCAAATTTCAACAACAATGATAACATAAGCATTCTTCAAACTGCCATGATCTGACTTGGATGTGTTACTCTCGTGTACCACGACTGTACGCCATTCGCATCTCTGGATCTTGAAATCCCTTCACGAATTATCATCCACAATTTGAATTCGCCATTCTCCGTGCCAGTGCCTTATGAAGCGCAGCTAAAACCAGCACGTGCTTCAATCCTTTCCCGTCTAGGTTGGTCGCGTGAAAGTAAACAAATTGCGCAAGGAGTGTTTAAGATGCCAGCGTCGGAGTTGTCCTTATAGGGGCTCCACGATGTATCAATTTTCGATGATGCCTAACACAATAAATGACCGAAGATATAATCAGAGGCGAGAGTTTCGGCTAAGTACTGGGTGGTAGAGAGTTATCATTACTAGTTATACTGTTGCTATTTGTACTGGATACTGTTGTTAACCTGATTGAGTTCCATCATTACAAGATCAAATAGCAAACAGCGCCATCTGGTATTTCTCCTCTCAGCGGTATAGTGATAACTTAGGCAATAATAAGCTTATCGGGTGATGAACAAGTGGATATATGTCCAGAGATATCCACCCATACCGCCACCCACCCACAAAAATACACACACGCGCGCCCGCACGCAACGTCCCGAACACACACACACATACACACACACACACACACATCATGAGTCTTCCATGTTGTAATAACGACCTTGTGGACCGCTAATAGTTTCTCGTTGTGTAGTCTACTCCCGTCAGGTGGCGCGCGCTACGCCATTAGTTGTCGTCAACTATGGACGCCCTCTGGTGTCATGCTCCGGGGTTACCGATATGAACATGGCTGTCGGGGCAAAAGGATCACGATTTATTGAAATCTGGCTTTAGATCCATCGACGTCACTGGAGAGCCAGACATGGAACAGTGATACGTGCTAGTGTACAACTAGAACGTTATTTTGGATGGGGGGAGGGGTGGGCGATGTCGGAACAATTCACGCCATACTAAAATCAGCACCGACGTCGAAAATTAGGTCATAATGGTGTCAGAAGCCCCGAAATAGCCGCCCATGGTGGCGTTGATCAGATTTCTAGACGATTTGCCTGGTTTGTTGTTGACGAGTGTAATTATGGAACACTTCTTGGCTTAGATTTATCACTTAATTCGATTGGCTCACTAAATGCGTTCGAGTAAATAGTGCGTGAAGAGGAACACGTGACCAGATGTCGGTAATGGGACTCGGATGTAAAGGATACGGATGGCCCAGTTATTTGACAACCCATCCAGACAGCAGACAGACAGAGATACAGACAGGCAGAGAGAGAGAGAGAGAGTCAGTCATTCAGACAGCTAGTTCGCCACTGGCTGACTGACTGTCCGGTTGCCTAATTCACTAACTCATTCACTCACTCACGCAGCAAAGCTCAAGGTTCAGGGTTCGCATCCGACCCATATCTGCGTTTGAGGGATTTGTTCCTCTAATCAGACGCCACCCGACCATACGTCCTTAGGGTGACCAGTGCCGAGCCTGTACAACTCATGTCAACTCAAACATCCACCCATCTGTCGATTCTTCTTGCCATTCAGTGATCACCAAACTCTAGTTTCTGTTGATGTAAACCGGAAAATTGCAATCGAACTCATCGCGCGAAAACGCCTTCGATCACGTGAAAGGCATTCGATCACGTGACAAACCTAAGCCAATCGCTTTGTTCTACAACCCAATTGGTCGGTATTTCTCCGGGCGATAACGGATGGAGGTAATTTAGTAGCAGCGACCATTCGTGTTTGTTGGCCTTCGGCATCGTTCGGTATTTTGCCGATAATTTGAAAATAAATTCGATCTCGAAGCCGGAGGTGCCTGTAGACGTTTTTGTGGTAGTGATTGGCATTAGTTGTTATTAGGGTCTTCAGCGGGCCGTTAGGCGTGAAAATGTTGGCTATTATTCGGCTGTAAAGATGGTGGGAAGCCATTTTTGTATGATTGTGTTCCATCTTAGTGGGCCTGAAGCTCTTGTTCGGAGGATATTTTCGGACCAGTTATGTGAATACGTGTTGCGATGTGCGCGTGTTTCGGTAATGTTATTTCTGAATACGCTTCCCTATTACTAAAATACCAGTCATAGACAACACAGAATGCAATCTGTTTGGTAATGGAGAGGTTATGCTTTTCTTCTGGTATGTGTTTAAATAAGACATTGTATGTCGCTCTTTCAATGCTAAGACCCCAGAAATGGACGGTTTTTGGCAGAACCAATCGAACCAAAATATGCAATAATCTTAAGTCTACTCTTATGACTACCTGTCTTGCTACTGAATTGCCTCAATCGCACAAAGTATAAAATGCACAACGTCATTTCCAAGAGTTTCCTGCTTAAAATTTGTAATCAGATTAATGTCAATTTATTACTAGGTAGTTCTAGTTGGATAAGTCGTGCATAAATAAATTTAAATAGAAATTAGCACTGACGGGGAATGGTGTCATATTAGGAAAGTTAGTACGATTCACCCAAAATCACATGCGTAAATAATTCGAAAAACAAGAATCGTTGAACCTGCACGAAAATATAAAATAAAATATTTTCCTCTAACAAGACAAACAATATAGGGAGTAATATGAGTGATGTTACGTTTTCAATGGTCATCTGTGTTAGTCCAGACTCATGATTATGCAATAAGTTTGGAATCGAGACAGTTATCAAAACATTATCATTAACCGAATAAAACTGTATTTCGATGATTTGATGATGAAGTCGATAGGCAGTTGTATGGATTTTTACAGGTGTAAAAATATATTACATATCTCACTAAACTGGAAAGAATTTGACCTGAGTAAGTCATTATAGTCTTTCTGTGACCATTTCATTTAGTTCTGTAGTTTTAAAAATAACCAAAGGAATATTAATCAGTAAATACATATATCTGAAGAAAATATTTTGCCTTTTATCTAAATATAATTTAATTATATCAATTATTCGAACTGGTTCCTAATATGTCAATACAATATGATTTGTTCCACGAATCAATATATGAACTACATCGACTTCAATAAAGTTATAGTTGTAGTTGTGTCATGTTTGTAGTATCAGATATTTAATAGTATGAAGAATTATGTTTCTTATTTTTATAAGTCATGCAATAGACACCATGCCTTTCTTTATTTTATTCTATAAAGTGAGAGTTTGGCTTTTGCCACCGAGCCCGTTGTTGCAAGTCTTGCGAACCTCTTGGGACACACCGAACGCCTGCCAGCTAACATATCTCAGGAAATAAAGGTAAACACACACACACACACACATACACATACACACACACACACACATACAAAAGGCTTTTACATTGTTGTTCATTTTTCGTTGACAGTGTTCTAATCTCTTTCACTCTTCTTTAAATTATTACATTTTTCAGGACCATAGCTTCATGGAAATAGAAATAAAATATGGTGTTTTACAGGTCAGTAAAAAGGTTATTTTGAATCGGATTCTACTCTCTCTCTCTCTCTCTCTCTCTCTCTCTCTCTCTATCTATCTATCTATCTATCTATCTATCTATCTATCTATCTATCTCTTTCTCAGTAGAAAGGTTCCTTTGAATTGGATTGTGTACTCTCTCTACCTCTCTCTCTCTCTCTCTATATATATATATATATATATATATATATGTATACACTTATACGTGTGGGTGCACGACTTTATGGTTAAACAAGTAGGTATGTGCGTGAACGCGTGTGGGCATACACATACACAAACACATAAATTCACATTTTCGCTTCTGCATAGATAATGCACCAACATATTATCCGGTAATCCACAGTTTAATCATTTCCCGCAATCATTTTCGCCAACTCTATTCTGGTAATCCCGTATAGGATTAGTCCGCAAACCGGATGTCGGATCCCGGGTACAAACATCCTATTTAGTAGGATAGGGGAGAGCGGACCATCCGGATTGCTCGGGGGTACGTCGTGTACATCGTCACGCTTCACTGCTGAGCGGTGTCGACGAAGAATGGTGCCAGTAATTCAGGGCGGTATTGAATGGCGTCGCGCTTTGTCCGGGCCCCTGTTAAGCCGAGCTTCACGTCGCCAGATCGGATCTTATAATCGATATGTAATTTATTTGCTGAGGGGGTGTATTTATTGGCCTCTGTCACGTGACGGCTTCGCGCCGTTCTCGCCCGTACCTGGCTCTAGCGGGCTTTGGCCATCACCAGTTCGCCGTCACCAACGGTCAATTGGGTGTCGGAAAATGACCAAATCCAGTCCTTTCTCGGCGATAACTTCTTGCGCTGGGAAAATTAATTAGCAATGGATTAAATGAAATGTGCGAATCGGAGAGGCTTATCGTTTCTGGCATTATCGCCACCACTAACGTTGATCACCACTGTCACACAGATTACCCGTCATTATGCTGTCATCTTCATTTCATTGTCCTAGTCCACCCTGTTTATATATATATATATATATATATATATATATATATCCCGGCCACCCAACTCGGTCATCGCGTCAAATAGCGATATATTTCCGTTTTCGACTGAGAAAGACGGAATATCAGGATGTAGATAACGGATGTTAGTACCATGATCATCGGCACCACCATCGGCACCACTCTCACCTTAGCCACCACCACCACCACCACCATCATCATCATCATCATCGTGAATTATCCCCGTGACACACACGTGTCATCCACATGACACCCTTCGCGTGTTTTCCCCTCAGATCAGACAACAGACCCAGCATTATTATAGAGCAATAAGATGCTATTATTCCCATTCCTCGGGGCGTAGCCCGCCACAGAACCCGGGATAAGGCGAGCCGAACATTGATTTCAGAATTCGCCGCTAATAGTTGGGGTCCATTTTTTTTTATCCAGTACCCGTATTTGCCGAGAGATGGCTTCCAGATCGAGTCGAGTTAGGCGTGGCTCGGCGACATTACTGGGTAACACACGCGGTGTACGGTGGCGCTTCCGGTTGTTTTTCGCTCGGCGATAAGCCAGAATGCTCCCGGCCGTCGGGTCACGTGGTCAGGGCTGTCATTATGGCCCGAGGTGACTGATTCGTTCTACCGGCGCGTGGTACAGTTAATCCTCGGCCAGCCGCCGCCTTACTCCGCGGGTCGCAGTAGCTAGTCGGTCGGTATGATGGAGTGGCGGCCAATTTGGGTTCGATTCATCCAATCCGGCCATTTTTAATTCATCAGACGAGCCGGCCGTCGCACGGCCGAAACGTCCGTCGCGCCGCGTCGTCGGTAATTAATTAATCCGGCGATAACAAACAGCCGTGTTGATCCAGGTTGGCCGACCTACGTCCTGCTAATCGTCCCTCGAAGGCGGATTCGGTAGAAAAATGGCCGACTTAATGCCGAGATAAATACTCCAGGTAAACAAGATAAACCGTCGTCCCATCTCCAATATCTGCTCGGGGGCTTTGATGTCGGCACATCTTCGTCGACAGTAATGCAATTGTCCGATTTCTTCTCATCTGATTGCTTCATTTCCGGCCGTCACGTAGCGCTGATCACGTGATTTAAGCTCGCCATCGGGGCGTCCAAATGATGACGGACTCACGCGCACGACGAGTCCTCAAACTGATAATAAATTGATAAATAGCCCATACCACCCACAACCTACACACGGCGCGTACCGGCGACCCGACCCGTATCTCTCCAGCTAACGACATGAAAGCGAACCTTAGCGAATTCGAAAACGGGTTTCTCGGAGAGAATCAGCTCGCGCAAAGATAATTAGCCATTACTCTCTTGATATAGACGGTCAGATATTAGTAAATACTAAAACGAGGCTAAATTGGCCTCCATCTTGGCGCGTCATAACAGACCGAGGAGATCAAAAGATGGAGAATTCTGTGTGGAAATCACGATGTAGGTCAGTTCAACCGGAGACTTTCTGATGAACCTGACTAGTCCGTCCGTCCACCCGTCTGTTAGATTGGTGAAGGTCATTTCCCACTAGAGGTCGCCGTCGGTGACAGATGTGAACGCGTCGTAATCTCATTTGATAAGTGATTACGTTCATGATATAGTTGAATTGGGAAGGAGACGTCTTGGGGCTGATACATTTTGGCGGGCTGCGGGGTGTGCGCATGCGCCGATGTGCGGGTGTGTGGGCGTTGGTGTGGGTGCCCGCGCGTACTCGCGCGTATGTGTTAATACGTGCGCCGAAACGAATGTTCCTGAGTGTACGTGTTGTATTATGTTCTTTTCTGTCTTGTTTTGTGGCTATATCGATGTTTATGTTCCTACCGTGATTAATTACCAGCACTAACAATGTCCCATTGACTTCCGGTGAGAAAACACCATCTTCGCTCGTTACGCCGCCCCCCCTCCCCCCGCGCTCCAAGACACACCATCGGTGCCGCATTTATAAAACAGCAACCTTTATCAAACGACTATCTGGTTACTTTGAACATCCCGCTGTAACGACCAACATCTGATGGCAGCCATTGTTTTTCTTGTCCTCGCGGAATTCAAAATGATTGTGACCAGAATAAAACATTGACAGTTGTCCGGTAATGTATATTTATAAAATGGATTTCACACACACACACACACACGCACGCACGCACGCACGCACGCATGCACGCACGCACGCACGCACGCACGCACGCACGCACGCACACACATGCAATAGACTTTTACACTGTTGTTTATTTTTCTTTGACAATGTTCTATTCTCGCGATCATTCACTGCTGCTTGACACTTGTTTACAATGTAATGTACCAATTAATGTGATATCCCTTATGCACTGGCATACTATAATGATGTTTTGCTTAAGCGTTATGTTACTGATATAAACGCTGACTCTATGCCGTGTAACATCTCTCTACACAGGTGTGTTTTGTAGTATCACCCGGCACCAGGTGGCGTTCTTCAATGTTCGCAACCAACATCCCCGTAATACGCGTAATTATGAGATGATCGCTTCCGCCCTGAGTATCATCGCATCAAAGAAATCCGACATTTATCCGCTCTCAACAGAAACCTGTGCACGTGATTACACACGTGGTCTAGAGCGCGCGTTCGGACGTGAACCCGAATACAGGTATCCTGGTGATATGTCGGTTGTTAAAACGTCAGCTCTGCGTCGATGATCGGCCGGTCAGTGTATCGTACCCGGGGGTGGGGGTGGGATGTATTGTCCCCCAGGAGAGCCGTGGACGCGGTCTTCAACAAAGGTGAGCCGTCCTCGTCCATCCTAAATGCTGAATGCTTTGATCGATGCCGCTCAGGAATATCGAACATCTCTTTCACCGGCCGAGTAATGGCTGGTCAGTTTCTGCGACGCGGTTCGTCTCTATCCGGAACGCCTTTGATGTGCTCAAAATGCGCTCTCCGGATACGACGGCGGACGTTTGAAGGACAATGCAATCACTCGGTTCAGTCTCCTCTCGGAGAGCGATCCATATATTGGACGTTGGCTAGCATAACTGAATCGGTGATGTACCGATGATATATCGTTAAGCATCACCAACAAAAAAGTTTACAATTAATATTTACATTCAAGACTCCTCTAACACCCCCCCCCAGCACACACAATCTCTAGTGGGTCGGATTTGAGCTTTTTGGCTCGCACTAATAAATTACTTGTCATGGAGATGTGTCATTAATTCGTGCTCGCTCACTCACTCAATCACCCACTCAATCACTCAGCCTATCACTCACTAACCTAGTTAGCCACTCGCTCAACTAGTCGCTCACTTTATCACTCTCTCACTCGGCCAATCATTTCTTCAGTAATGTAAATTTAACATAGCACCCTTACTTACGGGAACCATTGGATGATCCCATGGTATGAAATTATATAGAGCATTATACATCTGGATAGGTGTCTAAAAAGACAACCAGACTATGCACCTCATCCATCTGCATAATTCAATGAAGTAAGTGTCAATATGTTGTTTCGGACTCGGAATATTAAGTCAGAGTCCTCAAAGCGCCGACATTACACATAGCGATGAATCTTTAGTCATCCTCATAGTCGGTGATTTGAAATACTGAAGTAGCTTCTGATAAATCTATTAATACGCTTGAGGATCTCCTATCAGTTTGTCCACCCCCCTGCTAACGTCTTAACTACATCTACGGGCTAAAATAATTCACGATACACGAAATACTTGTTGTATACTTTGTATCGTTCCGCGCGGAGTAATGCAACCCAATGTTTAATAGTATGGCTGATTACCTCATCAATCACTCTGGAGGAGCTCACAGCTAAATGATTAAATTACCTGAATTCGCTACTAAAATGTATCGGGTGTCACTTAGGATACTGATTTCGAGATTTCACTACCAACTTAAAACTCTGCTAAGGACAGTCCATCAAATAGTCATTTCAGACTCTCGGATCACCCAGTCAGTTATTATTGTGTAATAATAATAATAATAATAATAATAATAATAATAACCAATATGGCATTTTTTTTTACGTGGCTGACAACCTCAAATGAGGAAGATTCATATGGTCTGTAACTTACAGTCTCACCACGGGAACTAATTCCAAATAAATTTAGAATTTACAATAGATGGCATATTCGGTGGAGAAAACCTTGCCAGTTGCCTGGTTTGGATGAAAAACTCCTCCCACTATAGTGCCACAGCCTAGATTCGAACCTCCGACCTCCAGCACAGCATGACCACAAGCATGGGTAAAAAGTCCCACACTCTACTCATGAGGCCGAGCAGGCTATACGCCTGGTATGCATTTAATGTAGCAACTCCCAATTTGTTAGACAGGTTGCTATGGGAGATTGGAATTGCATATTTAAAATATGTTCTTAAAGCTCACCTGTCGTAATAGTACGTAAATGACACGTAGGATACTCATTAATCAGTTTACACTTATAATGTCGTTGATGTGTTGTTGTTGTTGTTGTTGAGTTCGTTTTGCTATATTAATAATTAGTCACACTAACCTCCCGGTCAGGAATGTTTTGTGGACTTTGTGCACTTTTGTGCACAAAGTGGGCTAAATGGGCCGAACGATCCCTATAGGCAATGAGGCGATCTCAAGGATGAAACTAACGAGGAAGGTTTATGGACAGATATCGTTATAACAAACGTATAAAGTAGAAATAGAAAAATGTCTTCTACTGGGTTTTTGTAATCGGTGAAAGGACACAGGTGCTAGTTGGAACTAATGTGCATCATTTCTATACTCTCCCCTCTCTCTCTTTCCCTTCCTCTCTCTCTCTCTCTCTCTCACACACACACACACACACACACACACATACACACACACACACACACACACATTCTCTGTGGAGAGTGCGTGCCCGGTTCCTTTGGGAAAGACCAAATACTAATAAGCCAACTTTGTAATCGTCCTCTCTAGCTGAACACGTGACTATACCCTCTGTCGCCCTCTGGTGAGGTAAACATATATCGCGCCATCCTATCAGTGACGTCACTTCCGTGTCGACGAGTTGACAGCCAATCTATTCCGGATGTCAGTCATGTGTCATTATCTCGCCGTTGGCATTTCTGTAAACTAAACTGCCGATGTCAGTTCTTGGGAAGAGGATTAAAGTTTACCTCCTCTCTCTGTGCCGATGATCTCCCCAGCCATTCCCCCCCCCCCGCCTCCCACCGTCGTCCCTCGACGTCATCTCGGCTTATGGGATAAACCCTCTTAGTGTATGACGCATCACTCATTGTACGATACGTTAAAACCGATATCACATTATATTATAAATCTATGAAGAATGACGGATAGAGAAGACTTCGTGGTAGATCATAGAGCTGATTACTTTTTTTATTTAATAGTCGATTTAATTTTCTTCTCCACTCAGTTAGTGATCTGAGTACAGTTAAGTACACGTACACAGTTTTTCCTTGACACAGATATTAATCCACGAACAAACAAAATTAAATCCGCGTTTCTTATTGCTCTCGTCATTTGTTGGTCCGATGTCGCGACCTCGAAGTTTATCAAATACTTGACACATTTGACACTCGAAACTTGACGCCTCAATGCAGAAACCAAAGGAGGGATGAGCGTGACGAGAAGATTTCCTCACGTTCCCTATTAGTAAAAGATCCATCCGTTGTAAAAAAAAACGGAATATTTACTAACCGCGCAAATCTAACATTACGTCATTCGATTTGTCCATTTTCTGCGGTACGCCGTGACCTTGGACCGATGGCCCTTGACCCGGACCATTATCGGTGCCGTACCTAATGACATTAGGCTTGACTTTTTTACAGATAGCGGAAGCTCTCTGGTATCTACACATGTCTGAGCGTATCTTACACGGTAATGTGTGTCCAGCAAGTATAATAGTAACTAAGAGGGGCATGTGGAAGCTGGCGGGTCTTGGTTTCGCCGAGAAGCCAAAAGACGGCAAGGTAAGTAACGCTAGTGCTGTGTCGGCGTCTGGAAAGGACAGCCAGACTTCCTCCACATTGACCTTTATATATATATATATATATATATATATATATATATATATATATATATAAAACGTCCGTGCATGCGTGTGTGTGCATGTGTGTGTGCATGCCTGCGTCGGTGCGTGCATGGGTGAAACATAAATGTGAATTCGCGATGTGAAGAACAGGCCCTTCAGATCTAACATCGTGTATTTCTTCCGCCGGACGTCAGGACCTATATCCGCTGACACCGTGGAGTTCCAAAATGCCAAAGATGGCACAACCGGATCTGGATTACATCGCTCCGGAACAGCAGCTGGAAACGGCGAAACACGCCACCACTTATAGTGATATGTTCTCATTCGGGATGGTTATCTGTTCCATCTATAACGACGGCCATTCGCTGATTCAGGCCAATCACAATACAGCAACATATGTGAAGAAAACGGAAATGGTGAGAGATAACGGTATTGATATATATATATATATATATATATATATATATATATATATATATATATATATATATATAGTTAGTTAGTTAGATAGATAGTTTGTTAATTAGTTAGTTAGTTAGTTAGTCAGCTTGACAGTTAGCTACCTCACTACTTAGATATTGAGCTCGTTATAAAGACAGTTATATAGAAAGACAAACTGGCAAGTTGTCAACTAGATGGAAAGATAGAGAGACAAATAGAGGCAGGTGAGGTTTAATTATCTGTTCAGTCAAAAAGCCACCAATCGGTTTTTTTCCCTTTGTGATCTTTTTGTTATCATTCCAGATGACAGAACTGTTCAGCGATGTAGCTCATCGGATGCCCTTACCTTTGGTAGAACCAGTCGAGAAAATGATCAACAAGGATATAAGATATAGACCTACATCACAGAGCTTTATGATGGTTAGTAATCAAATGTCGACGGTATTAATGATATGGCTCAGGATCCAAGTCTGACATCTTTCAAAACGTACAAAACGCGCTACTCCGATAGGATGGTTCATGACTGTGACGTCAGACAAAAGGATGATAAACAAGAGAAAATATTATTATAATGATGTACATAATATTAGTACATGTCTGTTAAGTAGAACATCTTCAATCAACTGTGCTGATATATATATATATATATATATATATATATATATATATATATATATATATATATTACCTGTAATATCTATTTACTTATAATGGAAATGCACACGTGCTGACAGGTTTATACACATACTTGTACATGAATGTTCGTTTCTAGCTGCGGTACTTTGATGACTTGGTCGTACGCTGTATGCAGATGCTGGATGTTGTGGACTCGAAAGATTTGTCCCAGAAAATAGAATTCTTTACAAAGCTCACGCAAGCAGTTCCAAACTTTCCTAGGGTAAGAATATACATTATGGATAATAATAATAATAATAATAATAACATAAGCAAAAATGTAATAGTAATAGTAAGAAACGTAATAGTAATATATTACATTCAATATCAAGTGTAATAGTAACAGCAATACTCGGAAGTAATAGTAATATATTACATTTCAAAGTAATTGACCGAGGTCTGGACCTAGATGCATAGATAGAAGGATAGTTTATAGGTCAATTCGAGCCCTGTCAATATAATTGAGTAGCGATGATGATCTTGGATGAAACAGCCGATAAAGGCCGTTTGGAGCCATCTCGTTTTAGTTGCCCCTCGATGACAAATCAGCTCTAAAGTCAAGTAGAAACTGTAAGACAATTCTCCATCTTTAACTCTAACATGAGGAACGTTGTTTACGTCTCGAACGTGGAAGGCAATGTTAATTCTGAAACGCACCATTCTGCAAAAACGTTGAATGCACAACAACAAAACAATTACGTAATCAATGCCCTCAAAGATGTATCGTTCTTGCGCCGGGAGGGAGGGGGGGGGGGCATTTTTCATCCTCCTCTCGTACGACGGAGGATCAATTACACCGAACTAATAATAGGATTTTTGCTCTCCGGTCTTCTTGCAGAAGTTGCTATATAACTCCGTCTTCCCGATGCTACAAGAACAGCTGAACTACAGTGATGTGTTGGTGTTGGTGCTTCCTTCTTTACTCAGCATGATAGAACACGCCACGGCAGATGACTACAAGCTCTATCTACAACCTGAATTACGGCGAATATTCAACATGTCGAGACCCGTTCAGGTGCGTCGAGAGATGTTGTTGATATATCGGTGTTTTACGGCCACTTTTGTGCACAGGGTAGGCTAAATGGGCCGAGCGACCTCCGAACGTAATGAGACGAAGTCGAAGACGAAACACTTTTCAGATATGCCCACGCCGAGATTCGAACACGGGTGGTAGTGATCTGTGGTCCAACGCACTACTGCTAGACCACGGAGGGGCCCGTGTGTCGAGAGAAGGAGCTTCATCGCACTCATTGGCCGCGTTGTTTGACAACAATGGGACGAGTTCCCGGTGATGATTCGGCCACTCTCCATCTTCCAACTGTCTGTCGCCCCATTTCTCTTTATTCGTTTCTCTTCGTCAGCGGGTCAATAGCAATAAAACGCATCCGAACCTTTATACTGCAAAAGCTATTCCTATTAGCGTCCCATTCCTCATTTATCCAAGTGGCCATTGCTGTACGTTGCAATAGTGCAATCGACGCTTTACCAATAATTGCAAAAACATCATCTCCTTCACTGTGTAATACTTAGCTAATTAATGTTGTTTATCTCATCACTTGCCCTAAGTATAGTTCATGCGTTTGATTCTTGTTTTTTTTTTTTAAATTAGCTTTTCAATTATCGTTCGAAGATATTAATGTTTACATTCGGTGCAGTCTAACGATGGAAAGCATTATTTATAATGTAATTCCGCGAATCCAATCACGATAGCGGCTGATTAATTTAGACATTATTGGAAGTCTCGGGGGTAGGGAATGTGTTTTAATTAACATTAGATTCTATTAACAAACCGATAACGTATTTTGATGGTTATTTTAGGGCACCGTCTATCTGCTGGAGAAGTTAGACCTCATCATGGCCAAATCGACGGAAGAAGAGATCAAGTCGGACGTCTTACCTATGATATTCAGTACCCTGGAGTCTAACTCCATACAGGGCCAGGTAAGATAATACAGGTGAATGATGGTGCACCGTATCTAGGTCACGACGTCATTATTGGCTAGTCTCGTTTATTCGTCCAAGCGAGAGCTGGCTAATGGGTGGACACGGTTTGCACCATCTTCCGCTGCGTGTGTGTGCGTGTGCGTGCGTACGTGCGTGCGTGCGTGTGTGTGTGTGTGGGGGGGGTAGCTGTGTGTGCCGCCTTTGAAAGTGTTGTCTGTTTGTGAACGTCGCAGCTGTAAATATAATCTTTATGCGCGAACGCAGCTGGTGCCGTGAAGGGGGAGCGACCCGGTAATTAGACTAATTGATACGAGAACAATGATAAGCCACAACTGTACTAATGGCAGTTATCAGTCAGCGAGCTTGTTATTTAGCAATCACTAATAACAACCCTGGATTGGGTGTATGGCAAGTCCTTAGAGAAATCCGTGTATTTGTAGGCTTAACGTAGATAGTCCTCTATAGGTCTTATCTTGTGTGTTAACTTTTGGTAGATAATGGTTAGCATGTACGTTTGGGAGAAGGTAGAAATATGCATATGCGTGAATTACGGGTGCGTAAAGCACTGGCACAAATAATCATGAATTCAAACTCTGGACGATTCGTCAGCCGGCTGATATCAGAGACGACTTTCTTTCTGGGATATGGGTAATATCTCACCTTGTGCGCATTTGTGTGTGTGTGTGTGTGTGTGTGTGTATTTTAGTAGTGTGAAATAAAGTACGTACCTTTTAGAGGCCAAACCGCTATACAAAATAACTCCCCAAAGGTAAATCACCTACAGAGCAACACTTTAAAAACGTCACATATCGTTTGTCACTGTCTTTAAAGTCAATTTGTACAACATACAGGTGTCATAAAGCGACTACTATTAAAACTGATAGCTTCAATACTGTTAACAAATTGACATCAGTGTGTCATAGCTTCGGCGCTGTTAAAACTATATATTAACTCGTTCAAAATAGGCCTTATATCTGCTGTATAAACTACATGTACGTAGTCATAATAACGGATGCTAGCCTTCAGTGTCATAGTACAGACTGGATATAACTGAACTAAGAAAGATAATTCTATTCTGGTGGCTGTGCCCAATAGGCGACAGCCAGGGGTTTCTACCCCAAACTTCAACAAGACAAGTCTATTCCTACATACTACTGAAGTGAATTGTATTTAAACTAAAGGCATTATTTAAAACACACCAACCAGGCGAGCTCTACCAAACGTCACAGCTCAAGATGTGATAGAGCGTTTCTATACCCGAGTCTTGAGTACTTTTAATGCTTTAAGAGCGTAATGTGTCTACATTTTTAAGGTGGCTTCCTAGATCAAATACCTCTAAGAGTCACAGATATACAGTTCTAGATCAAAGGTTTTCTTATGATACACGGTCCTAGAATTGTACTGTCTCCACGTACAGTGAGTAGAACTTCTCAACGGCAGCGTAATGTGTTTTGTGATATTTGCAAGAGGGTTAAATACGTCATCAACAGATCCATCCAATTTAAATACTATGACCTTGTTGTCACCAATCCTTCACTAGGATGAACAAAATAGATAAAAGGAAACTCGAACCTCGATCCCTGCCAAGGATAGTATGTGTTTATCAGGGTGGAATAAGGCACTGGCACAGATAATTTCGAATTCAAACTCTGTACAATTCACCAGGGGACTGAATCTAGAGAAACGACTTGTTTAATGTCTCACGGGTGAGAGTGTATGCGTATGTGAGTATGAATATACCAGTTTTCCAGTGTGTGAAAAGAAAGTGGTACAGACAATCATGAATAACGAATACAACTTTTGAGCGTTCTTTTGTAAGGGCTTAATACAAAGAAATACCATTTCAAGCTACAAAACTAATGTAAGTATTTTAGTTTTTCGTCCTTTGTATATGTGTACTTAACTGTATATGTTCTCTTTTATATTTTCTATCTGTACCTGCATCTATTTATGAACATGTCTACGCATATGTAAATGCATATATATATATATATATATATATATATATATATATGCTTGTGTGTGTGTGTGTGTGTGTGTGTGTGTGTGTGTGCTCCTGTGTGTATGCTTGCGTGCGTGTGTGTGTGTGCGTGCGGGTGCGCTGGTGTCTTTGTATGTATTCGCGTCTCTAAACGGCTGCACACGAACCCCTTCCATATCGTGAGCTGACACTCTGAGAGACAAATCAGATTTCAGGTGGCGTTCGCGCTAAAAGCCTCCGGGGACCGAGTTCTGCCACACCTGAGTTCTGCAGACTCCGTCATACTGCACACGTCTATTGGAGTTTTTATGGCAATATTCCTCAACGGGCAACCGAGAACGGTCTTGCCTGCCTCGCGTCTACAGACAGCCACGCGAAGCTTAATATAAACGACTCCCCTCACCCACCACTGGCTACCGAGTCTGTTTATCACAAGGTATCCGGCTGTTACAAATAGGGCGCTCATTACCTGGAACCTCTTCTTTGATGCAGTCGTACGCTAAAACAATCAGCCATGACAGTCGTTACCGATCGTTTATCTTTCGCCTACGCGTGACGTCATTTGACAGTTGCTATCTTCCGATGACGTAGTCCGTTACTACCGGGACACCGTAGACACGTGGTGTAAATGGGAGGCGGTTTGGATAGTTGGCGTACGAGAAATACCCCCCCCCCCTCATCGCCATCTTTCTCTCTCGGGCCGGCGTCAGAGTTAGATGGAGTGAGATAAGATCTGACGTGGTAAGGATGGCCATTAGATGGGTTGAGTCGCTAGTGGAGATATGGCTCGGCCATTATGGGATGGTTCGTGTTGGCCATTACGCGGCTGACACGAGGTCACGTGCTGCACCTCGGATGGTCGTGTTGTCGCCGGTTGTCCCCAGGTGGCGCGACGGAATGCTTCTGTTGTGACTGAGTGAGTGAGTGAGTGGGTCAGTGAGTCAGTAAGTCAGTGTGACATACTTATTGGCTAAATCCCGAGCTAGTTGATTGGCTGGCTGTGTGGCCTACTGATTGATTGATCGATTGTCTGACTGACTGACTCATTCACTCACGCACTAAGTTACTCACTTACTATAATTATTGCGGTTTTCTTTTCAATATGAACCAAGTAAAAAATCTCCCCCCCCCCCTCCCCGGGGGTCACACTACTAACCTAATCTGGACGGGTACAAAATGGGAATATACAAAGTCTCCGATGGCAGGTTAATAGACAACATCCTGTATCGTCTGCCAGGTCAGCTAACAGGGTCACGACTCGTGCGACAGGGTCACCAGGGACGGGCCGATACGGTCACTAGGCCGGGGTAAAGGTAGCCCGATAACGTACCGGCACTCCCATTGGTATTAGAATCACGTGATTCTCAGACACGTGACATGTATTTATACGCTTCACAAAGACTATCTTACGAACCCTGTCAGCCATGATGGCTGTTCGCTGCCACTGGCTGAAATAACTTGATTTCCTTCTGTCATTACGCAACATTACCGGGAAGCTGATATGTGCGAGGCTAATTCGGCGCAGGTGTGTGGCATATTGGCACCGAGTTATTAATATAATATTAGTCTAGTTTTAATATCGTCACTTCCATCAGCCTCGGAACTAGTCGACTGTATTCTGTCGTGTTTCTCGCGAAAAAACCCTGAAATTCGACTGAACGATGCGGCACTCAACTATTATTTTATCAAACGTGTTTTTATACTTTACTCAAAATGTCGGTCAGTTAGTCAGTCAATTATCAGTCAGTCAGTCGCTCACTCACTCACTCACTCACTCACTCACTCACTCACTCACTCACTCACTCACTCACTCACTCACTCACTCACTCACTCACTAATAATAATGGCTGAAATGGCGGTTATTTTACGTGGCTTAGCTACCGCGAATGAGGGAGACTCATATGGTATGTACGTTACTGCTTCACCACCGAGGACTAATTATAAATAAATATTAGAATTTACAACTACTTGGTTGGATGAAACACTCCTCCTACTATACTGCCACGGCCTGGTTTCGAACCTCCGACCTCCCGCACAAAATGACCATGAGTAATAAAGTCTCATGCCCTTACCCACTAGGCCACTCGCACATTCATTAAGTTATTCACTCAGTGACATTAATTCCTAATTACAGTTGATCCAGAAAGTGTATCATCACCTCATCATTGATCATTCGATAATTAAATTCATGTGTTTAGTTGATGATTTAAGAGAACCTGTCACATAAAATTCTGAGCGATTCACTTTTATTTATATCTTTTCAGTTACAGGTAAATGACAATACCTAGCTACAGGTATTCAGTCAACGTTTCTTTGTTCACCTCTTTCAGATATGTTTTAACGTGTCGTTTCAGGAAGCTGCCATTAATGTATTCAGTACAATAAAAAAATATCTCGACGACCAGACAATGAGGAAGCTCGTATTACCGAAAGCCAAAGGAATATTTACAAAGTCTACAAATGTTAGAGTAAGTACATATCACTAATTGGCCTTAATATATATATATATATATATGTGTGTGTGTGTGTGTGTGTGTGTGTGTGTGCGTGTGTGTGTATATGTGTGTGTGTTTGTTTGTGTGTGTGTCTTCTAGATTAAACCTACATATGGATAATCTTGTTTCTTACTTAAGTAAAAAAATGTTTCAGTTATATCACCGAAATATTCAAATACATTCCTCTTTTCAGCCGATATTCTAATACGGTAACCACACGAGAGCCCCAGCAATATGGTTTTTTAGCCTTTCCCGTACGTGATATCAGTTATGAAAAGCTCCCTCGCGTTACCTTTCTCCTAATGCCTTCACTGGTCTCCTCCTGTCTGTGTTCCTCCTCTCCCAGCATATTACCGTTTTAACTCTTTTCCATGTCGCATCAATGACATTTAAAGACTTTTTGCTCCGCATAATAAAATTTACTGGACTTTAGGTTCGTGGCTTTCCCTTTTCACTAATTCAAAAGAAGCCATTACCCGCAAGAGATTCCCACTGCAATAAAAAGGATGAATAAAAACATTTATTTTTCTGGCTTGGTGGAGAATTATAGTTCTAAATGTCCGCCTTCTCTCTCTCTCTCTCTCTCTCTCTATATATATATATATATATATATATATATATATATACGTGTATGGGGTCGGTGGGGGGGGGTGCGACGGCGCGCGCGCGTGTGTGTGTGTGCGTGAGTGTTACCTAAACCGAGATTCCATATACGCTGTATGCGTTATGTGAATGCGACAAAAACCCGGAAAACGTGTAAACATACGAGCGTGATTCCACATGTGCGACTGCTACCATGTGCACAAAAGTGGCCGTAAAACACCAATCATCATCATCATCATCACCACAAGAGCGTAAAACACCAATCATCATCATCATCATCACCACAAGAGCGTAAAACACCAATCATCATCATCATCATCACAAGAGCGACTGCGTATACGATTTGCGATTTTACGTAAAATTCTGGATTCAACAGTCCGATTCGAGTGTTCAGGCAGGGAAAATAGGTCAGAAGGTGAGAGGGGTGACCGAAACACGTGGAGACCGCAATGTCTCAAACGCTACCGCAATGTCGGATTCGCATTCTGTGTATATGGAATCTCGGCATATCGGAAGTTTCCACAGCATCGGATCATTTGTTGATGAATCTTGCATTGTGTGTTCGCTATGTGATTGTCCAACCCCTGTACTAGGCGCGTCACTGAGATCGATTCTTGACGCTATAGAAGTTTATTATTATTACACATCTCTGTAAATGCCTTTTTGTTAAATGAAAACTATCTTACCTCAGAGCTTTAAAAGATAATCCTTTTCTTTTATTTGAGTATCCCTTTTCAACGTTTCGTAATCATCGTGCGATCTTGTAATTTGAAATTAGATTGTTCGTGAGTAGTCTCTTATCTGTTACCATTAAAAATTCGTAGTAAAAACGTCTCAGTTTCTACAAATAAGAAACACTCAAAGCGAATGCACGGACACATAAATAGATTGCATCGACAGCTATTCTAAACGCCATGCCATTTCTCCGACATTAAGTTCCCGAGTTTTGCTAAATGATCGTGTATTTATTTTAAATCTGTTGATGATGATGATGATTGGTGTTTTACGGCTACCTTTTTGCACATGTTAAGCTTAATGGGCCGAGCGACCTCCAAAGGTAATGAAGTGAAGTCAAAGATGAAAGACCCTTCAGATATGCCCACGCCGAGATTCAAACTGAGATGGCAGTGATATGTGGTCCAACGCGCTACCAACTAGACCACGGAGGCGCCCTTTAAACCTAAATGTTACAACATATATGATGTTAAAACACAACCGTTACACCAAGACAAATTTAATTGTTGATTTTTAGTATTTGTATTATAACTAACAAGGTTATCTATGACGAAGATGTTTTGCGACATCTGATGATGGCGAACTTGTTTTTGTGTGAAGGAACACTAAGCCGTATAGTTCGTGAAAGTCATATCCAGTGTTGACAATCGTAACTAAACAATCACTACTCACCGGCTTATTTGAATGCACAGTTCATATATACTAATAATGGTAACTAAATGTGATCAGTAAATATTGTCACATTGATTAAAATTGTCCAATTCAAGTGCTTATGACATCCAGTTAGTCATGTTATAGGCAGCCGGATCTATAACTATATCACACACACACATACACACACACACACACACACACACACACACACACACAATATATATATATATATATATATATACTGGCATAATATTGATATGGTAACATATTTAACATAATCAGTAATTTATGTATATATATTGTTTTCAGACGAAGTTAAATGCATTGGCGTGTATACACAGGTTAATTGACACACTTGATAAAATGATGATTCTTGACGAAGTGCTGCCATTTTTGACAGAAATCCAATGTCAAGATGTCGACATTATCATGTCCGTTGTAGGTAGGTCACAGTAGACGTACATAATTCGGTACATCTCCATGCGCGTGTTTCTTCGTGGATGAGTGCGTGTCTGTGTACGAGAAGAGAAGCCGTTGTGGACTTATATTTAGTACAAATATTTCCTTTTTCTCGGATCACGTATTTACGAATCTGTGGCCATATTCGTGTCAAAAGGCGGCTTTATAGCACGAACACAATATCTTATTGTATAGACCTGTAGGTGCGGCCTAACTATAGATCAACGTACCCCGCAGGTGGGCTGCTTTCACTGTCTCCCCTGGCCGCCAGAGGTGAGTATTTGATCGACAAAGAATCACACTCTCCCATTGTATTTCTAGGAATATACAAACACATGCTACAGGATAAGAAATACGGATTGACACAGAATCTATTAGCTACAAAGGTGATGCCCACTCTCATACCATACACGGCTACACCTGGCTTAGATCTAGACCAGGTATACATTTATATCATAACAATATATATTGAAATGATCAGTAGACGTTTCAGATGTTATAGCAGCAATCGAATATAAGACGTCGTTAACAATTGTTAATTAACTATCGTAATTAGGTGAATATTATTCGCTGTCAGGATTCACTTAGCAATTATTCGAAACACTCAGTGCTTCGTAAATGTTTACATTTAGGAATCGTAAATTCGCCAATAATCGCTAACAGACCTGATTGTGAAATTCTTTCCTGTCGTCGATTTCGAGCTAATTGCATGAAATTAAGCGGTTAGTCTGATTTAGTTTAACACGCTGATGGGAGTGTTGAGAGAGATGCTGGACCAGATTGACCGACAACGGCGGAGCAAAATGCTGAGCGAAGTTCCCGATCATAACGCTCTCGAACTGAGGTAAGTCATACCGTCGTCATGACGCGCCCATCGCGGGCAGTTGTCGTCGTCGGGTGGCCGGAATAGGCTTGCGCTTCGTAGGAAAGCTGTAATTCGCTATACCTAGCTGTTCGTAGCTGTAAATAGTTCGTAGATTAATATTAGACGGTATGGTAGCTTAGACGAGGCCAGTAATTGCGCCGCAATCGTTCCCGTACGAGATGTCCGGACACGAAACTGTAGCAGTCCGAAAACAATCGTCTCGGGACGACATTAGCCTTTATGGTAATTAGTATCCGTGTATTATATGAGCCTCACCTATTAACCAATATCAGCCGATGTGATGCCATAGTACTAACTGACCAGTCTATAGTGGTAGATGACTTGATTGTACGATAGTACAGGTATCGGTGCATGGTTGGTGCATGATTAAAGTTGTTTCGTTCGTTATTATTAGTGCTACACTTCGTAGGCTGGTAATATAGGCTCGCTGCCTCCGAAGGTCAAGAGAAGGTCTAAACGTGAAACGCTTGTGTTGTTCCTCATATCGAGTAGTCACCCGGAGAGTCACAATAAACACATCACACTTCTTGTAACGTTTCTGTGTACGAAATACCTGCAGCTTCCTGGATCAAAATGCGATATTTTTCAGGGACGATGTTCAGGTAATAAATTAAAATCAGCTATTGGTTGAGGTCCTTGCATAAAGACACACACACACACGCATGTAAAACACACACACACCACCACCACCACACCACAACACACACACATGTAAAACACACACACACACACATATATATATATATATATATATATATATATATATATATGGCAAATATTGATATGCAAACATGTGAACAAATATGAACAGGCATACACATGGCTATACATACTAATAAACAGATTGACTAATAGGCAGTCAAACGCAAACGCGACCATTAAGTCATATATATATATATATATATATATACACACACACACACCCTACTAGAAAATTTATTCAGCGTACTATAGATAATTGAGAGCATAGGTTTCGCTGAGAGAGTTTTCACTAAATACCTTTAAAATGTCTCAGCCACAGCTAAATAAATAGTTTATCATATAACATATTTTATCGATCACAGAAAATTCAAGAAAAGTCTTTTTTCTCTCTTTTGGCAAATAATACTGCTATGACAAGCAGACGATCTCAGTAGTAATTATTCACTCTTGATTAATCGTAATACGGTATATTTCACCTCGTTACCCATTTTGATCCTTTAATTACGACGTATTTTGTTATATCTATTCATCGACTCCCGTGTGGATTATCATTGAAATTAGATTCTGATCTTTATCGATTAAAATATTGCTTAACCGGCTAATGTCCATGCCATGCTTTAATCCAGCGGTCATTCAGCGCCACATCCGAATCAATATCAGTACCATAACAACAACAACAACAGTACGGGACACATAGCCTCCTCTTGCACAAAGGAATAATGCCTCATTGACCAGCTTCCACAACAACTAAACGTACTCTCTGATCAATATATATTCTGTTCTCGGTTAGTCTCTAACACTTGCATCACGATAATATCCATTAGCAACAAACCTATCGCGAGCGAGGTCGCACACAAGTCTCCCACTAGCCAATTCCCGTAACGTCTACACTTACGCATTAGTTCCCACACCAATGCCACTTTAATGCCACACTGATAGTCGCTGATTGTCCCCGCGTCGGTAGCAGCGCATCACTGCCGCAAAAACAAACCCCGCACCACAACACATTCCCGTCCCACCGACACCACCGACCGATCCCCGCATAGTGTATGTCTGTTATCGGATGGCAGAAAGCTGTTGTTGTTTTCCTCTGTTTTTCCTTCTCGTTTTATAGACGGACCAGTCTTCAACAAATGTATTATCTGGCCTCGCGGGCCAACGCCATTCGGCTGCCCGAGGAGTATTTACTGATGGCCAGTATGGGCAAACGTCCCAGCTTTGGGTCGAACTCGAGCTTAGGCTCCGGCTACTCGGTCGGCAGATACAGTCCAAGGTGAATTAAGAAGCTAACAACGTCAAATGCTTTGTTTGCTTCGCTGGATGGTGGATGGGCTAAAATTGCAAATTCGACTCGGACACAACCCGAACGAACGACGAACGATCTCGATCGGGATCAATAATTTGTTAACCTTGTTTCGGTTGCGATCCTAAACGAACGAAATGGTAATACGAGAACTATACTACATTACAGTTAGTTTACCTATATATATATATGCTAGGAAATCATATAACCAAGTACGACCTAAGCTGTTAAACGTTGCATGTCTTCAAAAGGAATGTAAAACTCGGTGCGGAGAATTTCATTAGCGATGTTAAAATTTCGCTGGCTTCCTCTAACTGAGCTGTAAACTGTTCAACTGAAGTTGCCTAACCAGATCCTGATAAATGTTTAATTTTATTCAGCTAACTATTGCTATTCCACTTCCAACCTTATAAACACGTTTCCAACTCACAGAATTATGGCATTTTGTTCAGTAACCACAAAAGTTCGTCGTCATTACTAGTGTAATAAAGAGCCGTTTGTAATGATGGCCATGATAACAGAGGCAGAATCTTTGTACCGAACAATAACATCGAAGAGCACGCAATGCGAAAACGGAATCCGTACAAAGTCGCTGTACACTGGCTATCTATTTTGTTCCCAACCGAATGCCACTCTCTGTCGATGTACCACTTAAAGCATGAGTGATTTGAGTTCGCTTGCCAGTTTTGTTCAGTTCTCTGTATTTATTCGAGCGCTTCCTTTCAATGTTCTGTTTATTTTTAGTTGTGGTTGTTTCGAGTGTTTCTAGAAGTAGTTGTTGAAATCCCGAACAATCGGACATCCATCATCCAGGAATGGCAAACAATGGCA
The DNA here is from genome assembly GCA_025642065.1 of Paralvinella palmiformis. NCBI lineage: Eukaryota > Metazoa > Annelida > Polychaeta > Terebellida > Alvinellidae > Paralvinella > Paralvinella palmiformis. The sequence goes on along the minus strand of JAODUP010000754.1, from coordinate 89,329 downwards.
GTCGTGTTAATGATGTCGTCGTAACGTAGATCTTTGTCATGTCGTTGTTAAGGATTACCCTCCACATCTTCCTCTTCTTCTATCTCGATAAATCGATAAAGAAGAAGGCCACCTGGCGTCAACGAATAAATCGAACCGCGAATGAAAATAGATCGACGGTTTGCTGAAAAGGATCGCGAATCGTAATACTGAAAGTGTATTAAAAACTAAACTTAAAGTATACTCTTTAGGGAAGAAGGAAGCCAATCACATTCCTGTTCCTTTTTGTCGAACGAAGAAGAGATTTTTTGTCCAATCAGTTATAAAAATAAACAGCGAAGTTTCCAATTTAATTTTGGTCATTTTACTTAAATTATCTTTTTAGAATGACTTGAAACTATATATATATATATATATATATATATATATATATATATATTGGCTGAAACGAGGTTTCACCCTTTCTAAGCTCCGAAATAAGTTATTTTCAGTGTGTAGTAGGCTGGTTGTATATCTCTTCAAATATCAGTGCATGTTGTGGGTTTTCTCTCTGTGTTTCACACTTATTGCCTCCAGTTTCGGTTTCTGTTGCCATAAGTTTCCTTTCGATTATATTAATTTCACTATTCGTCGTTTCTCGTTAGATTTGTCAGCACACCTGCGCCGCGGACGCCCTAACCAACGTTAACTTACGAATTAAGTAGCGAATCGATTAAGTTATCCCCGACCGAATTGCTACTATGATCGGATTATATTGCAGTACACGCGCATACACGTACGTGCGCGCGAGCGTACCTACCCGTGCGCGCGTGCACACTCATTCGCTCACTCACCCGCGGTCATACGGGTATTGTTCATGCCATTTTGATTATCTGATTTCAGGAGGACATCAATTGATATGCGCTACACGGTGTTTGATCCGCCAAAACAGGAGGGCACCACCAACAAGTTGAACCTTCTCTCTGTTGATGAAGCGTACTACAATAACAGATTTAGGCGTAAATCTTTTGATTACAGTATGTATGTCTAGTGTGTGTGTGTGTGTGTGTGTGTGTGTGTGTGTGTGGTGTGTGTGTGTGTCAGTGGTTCGGGGTCAGATTTAACACATCAACTACCCAGTTTATTATTATTATTACGGTACTGGCTTGTTGGGAGTTTCAATATAATCGATATATATTTCGATCCATTAAGCCACAACTTACTTGTAGTCACCAAATATTTATCTACATACATTTGTGCGTGCGTGCGTGTGTGTGTGCGTGCGAGCGCGGGGGCGCGCGTGACTGTCTATATATTCGTCAATGCGTATAAGATGTATTATGTGTTTGTGTTTGGATGCCAACGTCCGTGTGCATGTAGGTGAAAAGATTATCTTTCTTTCTCTATTCTGTTGAAGACAAATTAGCATTTATTATATATATATATATATATATATATATATATATACTGATTACAGAAATTCCAGCCTGTTTATCGTTGTGTTAAATCTGATTCAGCTATTTTCCGGTGCACACACGTTATATATATATATATATATATATATATATATATAGAGCCACAACTTTTTGTCATGTTAATATCATTTAACACACCGCGCAGACCACAGTGATGCACACCTGATATATATATATATATATAGCACCGTTCTTTATAATAGTGTATTCTGCTGCACCATTTATTACGATGGTTGGTTGAATTCGATCTTAGCATAGCTAGATGCATGTATTTTAGCCCATTTCAAACAGGTCGGCGCCATTTTGAACCGGTTTGTGCTTTTGTGCGCGTATTCGATGGAAAGTAGTTCGATTACTATTGTTTTCGAGCGAGTTTCATAACAGTATTATATATAGCGAATATTTTTAGTTTTTAGTTGTTTTTTTTATCGGTGACGTTATTTACATTTTACTAATAGAGAGCTCAATGTATCTTTGACTTTTGTTTTGGTCTAATGAAGGAGGCGCGTACAATAGGTACGGCTATAGGCAAGGTAAGGGAAAATCACTCTACCTGCTTTCCTTTTTCGCCTGTCTCGATGATGGCCAATCGCCGGATTTTGTTTGCCCGACGCGTTCGGACACCCATACCGCCGACTGGCGAAGCGGACAGACGCACAGACGGGCAGATACGCAGACGGGCGCACAGACAGATGCACATACAGGCCCAGACTAAATACACGCCGGCACGCACCCACTTACGAAGGAGCTAAACAGCCAAATAATCTGACAGCGCTATTCACTTGTATACCTGTTTGTTTATATATATATATATATATATATATATATATATATATATATATATATATATATATATATATATATATATATATATATATATATATATATATATATACCCGCCTCACCTATATCAGGTGATTGGTCATCATCAGTATCAGACACGAACCACTTTCATACAATTTTGTCGTAGTTACTTTACCTTTTGCCAACAAGTCGAATGTATTATCCATTCGACGTTGTATACATTTCGTTGTAACCCGACCATTATTTTCCGTATTTAGCTGGAGAACAGTCCAAAGCATCGTTTTCATATAACCATCCTTGCATGGCACGCATCTCTGTATTAACTAGACCCCTCCCGTGGCCCGTACACACCTTTCACCTGTCGCACTGTCCTAATTAGCATGTATATATATATATATGTATACATATTAGTCGGTGTAGACCATCTGATATTATTTTTCCCCGTGTTGGTGTTATTAGAGTGTTCGGATATTATCAGTTGTAAGGCGCGATTCGTTGTTGAGTTCATTCATTTCCAGTTTTGGCCAACAACGAGCGTGGACTTAATGCATAAAAACACAGTGGACGAACTGTTGAGGATTGTTGAGGATTGGCTGTAAATTATTACTCAACAAAGATAAATGTATTTCTTATACTAATGCATACAAATGCTGAAAAAAGATCAGTATATGATGTAACCTGCTGTTCGGAGTCGTTACAATATCAATTTATTCCAAAACTATATTTTACAATGTCATTGTTTGTATAATTTTCTTGTGAAAGTCTTCTGACGTCGAAAGGAAATTTAATAATTCAGATGCTTCATCCATATTTCTAGAATGCTATACCTAAAGGCTAGCATTAATGTGTGCAGTAATTAGTGTCTAGCCTTACATTAAAATTCCACCTTACAGCTCCCAGTACTCCTGAGCTTCAGACGAGAGGTTCTTCGGAGTCCTTAGGGCCCAAGACATACAGGAGACATTCCAGTTTCCAAGGTCTCGGCTTGGTGAGTATTTAAGAACGTTTACCAAGCGTAGTGCACATTCTTTTCTACATCAGGACTTCAGCTGATGTAGGACAGTTTTCTACTTATCGATTGAGATCCAAGCAGTTCGGCTTTAACCGGTAATTCAGTGCTTAATTAAGAATGAAAACATTGCCGTATGGAGGATAGCGTCCCTTCCCTCTTCGCATTAGGCATTCAAACAAGGCAATTGGTTATGCAAGGAGCTGCCAACATTCAAATCTTAGATTGAATTCTTGTTTGTCGTCTATCACTGAAATGATTATGCATTTTCAACTCATCTTCTTCCAGCGAGTAGTCCGTCAATCCGCGTGATATTCCACGTGAAACCGGTGCCAATGCTTACCTAAAGCATTGACCCACTCACTCACTCACGTATTGACTCATTATGTCACACGCCCAGTTTCATTAAACTCACCCCATGTACTTATTGCAGGAGGAACAGGCTGTCCTGGATAAAATCGTCCGTGAGAGGAGAGCAAGTCTCGTGCCGCCGCAGCCCGGAAATCCGCACATCCTCGTCTCCGAAGCTTCCGGATCTGACCTCTCTGATCCGATGTTCTTCGGCACACCACGGAGATCGAGCACCCAGAGTATGGGCCCTGTCGTGGTACCAGTATGTTCTAATTTTTGAAATGTTAGTTAGGCGCGCTATATTTTGAGATATGTGACTAATTAATTATAAGTAAATTGGGATAATTTGATCTATCTTGAATATAAACAGAAATTCATGATCTTCGTCTATGCTTATTGTATATGCTCTTGCGTAATGCCATACTATTCACATATCTCAATTCTACCACCTGGCACTGCATGATTAGCGTTTCCGTATATGTATGGCTATATATATATATATATATATATATATATATATATATGCATACATATACACATTTCTTGTGTAGTACACGTTATACTGAACATTCTCTAGTTTCTCTCGTTTAGACCGGTCGGCAATAACAGTATATCAACTTGGGTGTGTATCTGTATTATGCATACGCGCGGTCGCGCGCAAGTGTGCGTAGGTCTGTGTGTTCGCGTATGTGCGCGCGGGTGTGTGTGGTCGTTTCTTTATAATTTATAGAAATGTGTTGTTTGAACATAGAGGTGTGCTGTGCGTGTGTGTGTGTGTGTGTGTGTGTGTGTTCGTGCGTGCGTGTGTGTACTCAGGACCTACCCAGTCTCATATTTCCAATAACAAAGCCCAATCCAGCATTCAGCTCTCTTGAACTCCTTTATTTGCGCTAACAGCTGTCGTTCGGCTAGCCGATTAGTGCGGTTGACCACAAACCTCTGGTACCAAGTTTCAAATACCGTTGGGATTTTGTCAGAAAAGATGCTTAGTTTTCCCCCCTTCAGTTCGCCTTATTTCCTTCAGCTGAGAGAGGTATGAATCCATTTATTCCCTCCAGGTGGGCAAATTTTTCTGCAGACTGATAACATCGAGAGATGTTTTGTGTATTGTGGCTTGGGCATTATAATTTCTTCTAACTTTCTGTAACAACAAACTCCTATCAATTAGCTTCCTTTACTGCCCTCTCTGTAACAAATTATAATTGAGCTCCATTTTGAAACGTCATCTATGTCGAGCTTCCATTAAGATTTTTCACTTTATTAAACTAAATATATCGCGTTATAATCGACCTTATAGTTATACAACAGTCATAATACAGTGATACAGCTTTAAGCCATTTTCGACCTACACCTAATTCGCCTTTACGCCACTTTTCTGGGGTAAATTTCAGTTTAGCGAACGTCATTACGTCCGACGTCACGTCACTCAGCGACGTCACCTACGTCACATTAAAAAGATGTGAAATAAATAAATTAATAATAAAGGATAAACGAATCTAAAAACAATTAAAAAACAATAAAATATGTTTTAAATGTATACACTAGTAGATGTTTACACCGAGAGGCGTTTTAAAGCATTATGTCCAGTTTACCTCAAATACAAGGTTACACTACGGCTTTTGCAACGAATTTATGACGTAGCGCGTGGTATGACTGTATACACATTCCATTCTATACCGTGTATTGTGGTGTGGGGCCGAAGTGGTGATGGAATGCCACTAAATACGTCTAAATTCCTTTTCGTTTCGTCTTCGTCCACTGCCTTATCGTGCTATTGACAGCTTAGTTCTGTGTCGAAGATTTCCAGCTGGCAAGACGCCACCTCTTCACTCCCGATAAAGGTCTACCTAACTTAATCAACCTCCGCAAAACAATGGAATCCAATATACACAAATGCGACTCAACCTTCTGGTCTCCTCCACGCTATGTTATTCCTGGAAAGGTGTTATTTAGTAATTTGACCTTTCCCCCCTCATTTACCCTTTCTTTATTGGAATTCTTCTCTTTTCTCTTTTTTCGAGGAATCCACAATTTTCCTGAATATCTGTTTCGTTTTCATTTGTAAATCGGCTTTACGTGTTTACGTAACTGATGAAGTGTTTGACCCTGTAGGTAATGCTGGTTTTATTAATATGTTTCATTATCCATATTGTAAACGAGGAGTTAATATTTCGTGTTCAGTTCCTAGATGTCAAAAAGAGCCACATTTTTCAGTACAGGAACGTTATACATAGGATTATACGGAGATTTTGTGGGATGTTTTTGGAATATTTTCCTTGGTGGCTAGACGGTAATAGGATACGTTCCTTCCTGTTCACCAAAGTAAATCGTTTATTGCATAGAATAAATAATATATTGATATAATTATTTGCAACGCTGTTTCGGCAATACAATATATATCACATAACCTCTGTGCTATCTTCACTATGTGTCTCGAATCACGATAATAAAATAATACGTAAATTGAGATAAGGATTCGTAAAAAATGGATTTAACACTACAATTGTTATTACTTTTATAAATAAGGTATAGAAATATGTGCCAAACTTTCCTTTCCTTTTGTTCTTCAATGAAATGGTATATTAATCATGTGAGATCATCTATATGCGAACATCCTTTAATTTAATTACTTTTTAATCTAATGCAAATGCCGATGATGTTTATACTTGAATAACGTTAGATGTTTATAGATAATGTTGCTGATGTTAATTGTCTGTCACCCGAAATAGGAAGCTCTTCTTTGTCCTTTGACTAGTAGAATGCACACATAGCGTAGCTAATGCTTGCTTTTTATGTTGTCGTGACAGATTGCACTGCATGAGATAAACAAGATCACACACGCCGTTGTCTCTTAGCCATAGATCAGTATTAATAATGAATGCCATTCTTTATGCTCCACTTAACCCCGTTCACCTGCTGCGGTAGAATCGAGTCAATTTATATTGTGTGCACCAATAATCACCATCTAGAAGGATTTAATTTCGATAGATACATATATATGTCTATACCAGCAGTAGTTAACTGGGTTGAGTGTCGGCAATATTGATTTAATGTCTGAAGCGTTATGATGCCGGTAAGGTAAGGTACGATGCTCTGCCTTTATCATATTTATCGATTTTAAATGAGATAATTTGTGTTCGTAAATGAGATTCAATATCGCGTTCAGATAACATGCTTATTAGTGAGCTGTTTGATGGTCTATGGGAAAGGATGCGGTCTACCCTTCTATATCTGTATCTTAGGAACCTGGCAGGCGAGACAGTCGGGGTAGACTTCTTGATCTTCCCAATCAGCAGCGACGATCAAGTTTCCAGGGAATCTGTGAGAGCGCAGTAAGTTTAATCATCAACGAGTGATTGAACGAACGAACGGACGGACGGATGGACGGACAAATGAATGAACGCATGAACAATCTATCTATCACCAATGTGACGTATATATTTGGACTTAGATAAATGTGTTCTTGCACATTTATGTCTACTTTATAAGCTTTGTGTTTCAAAAAGAGGAGCGACTTAAGTTATCCAAAAATAGTTGTGTTTGTATAAGTATAATATAATAACAATGATTGCATCTATTTGTATTGACCGGAGAATATTTTGACAGATAATTCAATATCTGGTATTGGTATTGTGTAATATATTGAACTATATTTGCACAACTAGAAAAGCAAAACCAAATTTAAAAAAAAACACATCACGGAGTTCAATTCTCCTCGTCCTCAATGTTTATTTACAATTATTGTTTACATAAAAGTTTTGGTTTGGGCAGTTTTCGGAAATCGACTAACGGAAAGAAAGAGTATATTCGTGTAAATGTAACTCTATATGTTATATATTGAATTCATTAAGTCTATATGTGTCTCATCAAACGAAATATAGTCATTCTCACCAAAAGTGCACTAGTGCCTCTATTAGTGTTTTTTTTAATTCTTCTGACCGGATCCACAAACCATAATAGTGCCTAAGGTTAATTCCTTTGTTCTTCGTCAGATGCAGTTCTTTGTTGGGAAGTGAGCCGTGGAAGACGGCATCGGTAGAACAAGAGTGTGCTATATGGTGTTTACCCTGTATATATTGTACAACGTGTATCAGCCGTTTCGGAGACGGCCCCCAAAAGGTTCGTCTTAATCGTCTGTATCCGCCATTGTGTCCGAGTCCATCAATGTATATATATCTACTTCAGTAGCAAAAGACCCCGAACAAACAGAACCCCGAACAAACAGCCATCTCTGACATGAAAACGTCGTCAGTAGAAACCATGACGCTCGGTGGTCAAGAGAACGTGATGCCAACCCGATCAAAGCCGTCCCGGCGGCTAGGATACTGCTATCGGTTTACTGCTGTTTCGAACTTGGACATCAATAGTTCTCCACCAAGAGAAAAACATTGGAATAAGCGCGCGGGATTAAAATGAAGCGAATCCCCCCACCCCTCCCATTGTCGAATATTTCGCGTGAGACGCGAACGGTCACTGCAATGGAACGGATTTGCGAAATGGGTCTTCCCCAATCGCTCGCTGTTTAACAAAGAATTCTAGCTCAGACATAACAAAATATAGAATTCTAACTCATTCGGTGCGAGTAATGTGTGTTTGTGCGTAATACTATGCGACATTTCATATCGTTTCTGAGTGTTCGTGTTGTCGTGGCTTCGGTAAACAAAGCTGTCAGTTTGTCGTAGCTTTGAGTAGATTGAGTTACGTTTGTTCTTCTTTTTTAAATTATGGGGTGCTTGTCGCTGTACTGACGAGGACTATTTTCTACCTTCTTCAGATACTCGTATAATCCATGTGTTAGGATATTTTTCAGTCGCCACAGAGTCGAAGATAAGAAAATCACAGTTGATATTTTACAATCGTATTTTATTGTGAAGCATTTTATTTATTGAATATAGTAAATCAATATATATATATATATATATATATATATATATATGATAAATACTGGTTTCTTGGTGTTTAATTTTCAATATATATGCTTGTGTTTGTGTGTTTGTGAGAGACAATAGTTTATATATATATATATATATATATACAGAGAGAGAGAGAGAGAGAGAGAGACCCATAGTATACTGAAGACAAGAACTGAATATTTGCATACATTAAATAGGTTACGATACTCTACATTCTTATTGATGTCTGGTTTATTTAAACCTTATTCAAATATCATTAATAAAACAAAATCATTTGTTTTCATACAAATCATGGACCTGGCTAATCTGACAACATAAATAAGTTAGATTTAGTTAGATAATGTACATTTCCATATATATATATATATATATATATATAGAGAGAGAGAGAGATATCAACTATAGATACAGTAAGCTTATTTTAGCTCGCATTATTTGTAATTTGCTTCTTTTTTCTAAGCGATCAATAAGTTCAACAAATCAGTTTCTAGAATTTCGACTCTTCGCTCTGAATCGTATCAATACAACCGTTTAAAGATTTTACAGACTGGTCCTTTTGGGTATTTGGCTATATTCCACTTTTTCCCAAATTACACAGTGGCTATAAGATAACTTGTTATTAAATCTTACGTAATATTACAACAACAACAACAACAAAAAGCCATTATTCCGTGCCAAATATATACCCCGAAATTTCGGGGAGTATCTCATCAAGTCGCATTTAATGTGAATCTATAAGTAAGCAGTATTGAATTGTAATTCTCGGAAACCAATATGGAGGAAAATAATAGTTCAGATTTGGAGATATGCGTATTTGACACAGAAAGGTTATTTTCACTTCCCAAATATTCTATCAAGAAGGTCAACGAATTCCATTTTTTCTCCTCAGAATTTATACTTGAGCTTCGACCCGAATATTACAGACACTAAAATAGGATTAAATAAGCCGTGTATATTATGTGCTCGTAAGATGGCGCTGACATCTATGATGAAAAACAAACAGTAAACGTCTGTTTTCTCTATAACAATTATTAGGGGGGGGGGGAGGTAGAGATGAATAAATAGGTCAAGCAACAATCGAAAGTAATTGTATTAAATGAAAGATATATACCAGGAAGGCTCGAATTTAATCACAAAAACTATATATATATATATATATATATATATATGAATATTATGATGTGTAAAGAATCTAATTCTACAACGCGCTGGAAGTAATCAGGCATTACAAATTATTAATAAACAGTAACCTTCACAAATCAAAGGTACTGAGCCAAAGGTCCTCTCATGCTACTCTTGTCCCTGAAGTGCCGAATTATCGGAAAGTTGACATGGTACTCGGCCAGCTGGTTGTTATTCAATCTGGAGAAGTCGTATCCGGATATCTTGTCTCTAGGCAAACAGACGGAGACTCTCCGGTGGCATCGAAGTCAGTTGGAGGAAGACAACCATCTCCAGCCAACTGAACGACGATATGTCGGCATTCGATGGTACAGTGATGTTGGCTGAGAATGAAAGCAAACAGTTAAACAAACATCATCACGAACACTGTATGGGCAGCGTTGCACACACGCCAGTAACTAGCGCAACCAATAGGTGGACAGTAATAAACTGTAAAATACGAAATGTCTGATAATAGACAATTAAGTGATATATATATATATATATATATATAAGTATTAATGCGTTTGAATATATATATATATATATATATATATATATATATATAAATATATATATATATTATATAAATTATATATATATATAATTTAAAATTTTAAAAAAGAATATTGACTAGTAACCCAACGACCCTATCACTATCACTCTTTCTACCAGATGAGTTTTTTTAAAGATAATTAACTTCTAATTTCTATCATCAACTAATGACACCTGCGAGGACTATTTTGTCATGACTCAACCAGACTGAACAATCTAAGGTTTTTCGATAGCTTTCTGTTGGTCAAAAGCGATTCACCGCAATTTATATATTAATAAGTTGTTTTTAAAGTTTTGAAATCAATGCGCTGTCATCCTGGCTGGAGAATACGTTCCTCCGAATATTTCGTGCGATATCTTCACGCGATCTGCTCCGTTCTAAAGTCACCATATACCTCCTGATGAGGTAATCAGATAGAGATGTATCTAATAAGATAGAGATGTATCGTACTTTAGTCGGCTTTAACAGTTTATATCGGCCTATTTAACATACCATGTGCGCCAAAGTAGTCGTAAGACATCAATCATCATCATGATCTTTAACAGTTTATAGAAATAGTACCAGAAGCCCGAACGTCGGTAACAAGTGCTTCTTCTCTCGAGTATTGTTTACTGAAGGTGTGCACACCGATGCGACATCATCATTCACCTAAACCCAGATTGTAATCCCCTCTCTCTAAAGATGATGAACGATTCACTGATCCGTAAAACTAATATGTTCTAGTAATTTGGCCTGACGTGAATGATCCAAGTAGATAATACAGGTGCTGTCATGATTGAAGACCACGACTGGAAAGCCTATACACTATCACAAATTCGCGAGCAAGTAATGTGTAGTTATTATTCAGTGTTACAGAGAGAGCTGTGTATAATTGACAAATATATAATTTTAATGTCACACAACATTAACCCAATTAACAAATATAATACACCAGGAGAATAATTTGTGTGTATATATGTTACAGTTAATCCGCATAATCAGGTAATATATATATATTAACTGTAATTTTCAGGTAATCTGTATTAAATCTCAGTTAGCAATATACGTATTACATGAATTAACATATTATCTGATTATACAGATTATCTGTAACACACACCACACACACACGCACACACACACACACACACACACATATATATATATATATATATATATATATATATGTCCTGAAATCATTCCCTGATCAATCACACACGCACACAGACACACCAATATCTATATACTTACAAGGCTCGGTGTTACCAAAGATTTCTTCGAATATGACATTATATTCATGAATGTCGGCTATTTCTTCATAATCCTTTTCATCTTCTACCACTAATTAAGAAATAGGTGAGCCGATTATTGACACAAGTAAAATGAGAGCTTATACAATTACTGCTCAACTAGAGTTAGATATTATGGGAATTTAATCGGGACTTTACGTCTAATGCTTTAAAATAACAGCATCTTTTGTATTGACAACCGTCAGGTGAAGAATGGATACGTCGTAAGAAAGCCCCCCCCCCCACCCCACCCCCAATTTTTTTTGTCCTTTCATCTTATTGTTACCAATATCTTATTATTATCGTATTGCCTCCCACTGTACAAGATGAGGGCGCATTAACAATAACAACATCAAGTCTGGATCATCGCCGTCATACTGTAAAACGCTCGATGGCCACAGGTTGTATGTGAATCTTTAAATGTTTCAGTATTTAGTATTACTGGCTTAAATATGACAATTTCTAGTTGTAATGCACTAACAGGAATCGGGTTTCGATATCTACCATAATCCACTTGTGATAATCATAGTGATGATGATGTACGTTTCTTCATCCTCGAGTTATATTAGCCACTAAATTGCCAAGGTTAGGAAAGGTCAAGGATAAGAAACTCTTAGAAATAACATTTAGGATTTTGCCTGAAGTTCAAATAACAAAAATAGTAATTTTGTTTTTCAGGAATAAATTTTGAGTCCCAAATAAAACCTCTGTACAGTACCGAGGATAAATAATTCCCCAAGGATCGAAAAGAAGATAAGATATCCGTTATTTTATCACAAAATAACGGCTCTGATTGTGTGTGGGGGTGCATCCTGTCGACTCATCTACTTACAACAGTTATCATTCACCGGGATAGGTGTCGGTAGAGGGACTTCAGCATTCAATTCTGCAAAAAAATAACGGATTCATTTCATATAGTTCGACATTCGTAACACACACACACACAACGTGCATGCGATCGTAGAGAGTCGTTTCTAGCACGACTTGTGGCGAATCCAAGTGTGAGAATAATTAAAAGAGAATTTTGATGCCATTTTTATGAATGATAAACACTAACATCAATTTTTATTTAGCCTATTTAGCCTACCATGTGCACGAAAGTGGCTATAAAACATCAATCATCATCATCATCATCATCCATAACATAGCAATTGCTATTGGATGAATGGCCATTAAGGATGTACATTAACCACTAACAGTCTTTCTCCTTTAAACTAGTCTGTGTCGATAAACAGTCCACTTCAAATAATCTAATCCTTAAGACAGACCTTTGACCTTCCGATGGAGAAGAGACCAAAGTGCAAACAGTTCTTGTAATTGTACTATCTCACTTAGTACTTCAGTACCTCCGTAAATCGAGAAGCAACAGTATGTGCTACTTTGACGTATTGCCTTTGCAAAATTCAGCATTGCCAGCATTACTAGAATATTGCGACTCGTTTCTTGGGATTTAAACATTTAAGCATTAACGGATGATCTACGTAGTATATTCATTGAGCTTAAAAGCTCCACAAATAGTACAGTACATCGTTTGTACTTCTGTATCCTAGATATAGGAAGTTAGATATAGGGGTTGGGCCAATATCATAGTCTAGATAGAATGCAAAGTTCATCAACAAATAATCGGAGGCGATGGAAATTAGGAGGGATAAGGAAGCCTGAAAATGTGAGTTTTCAAATGGCGACAGAAAGAAAATATGGTACTTCATGGCTCAAATGGGAAAAACTGATGGCAACTGATTAATTGAAGAACAGTCTGGAGGTCTTCTTCTTTTCGTTAGCTTTAACAGCTGTTGATGCAGTGGCATTGTGGTTTATTAGATTGGATAGTGGCGACTCAATACCCCTGACTTCAGCACTCAAGCTTTCTGTTAGGATTACCTCACCCTAAGTCCATATCAATCTAGCCTCTACCCATTGCTTAGTCCAGCTTGGGTGTCCCTAATATAAGACAAAGCACATGCTGGCATAGTTCTCTGGATCACCAAGACATACAATCCGCCCTCACCCCGTCAGGGAATGGACTATGAAAGGGGATCTGGTAGTAATCTGCTAGCCGTGATAGCACATTCGATAAGTCAACAAATTAGCAAATCAGCTCTTCAAGAGTAACTTTAAAGCATCGACATCTTCATCGTCATGCCGAAAGTAACACGTGTCGAAGTACTGCAAGATTATATGGTCATTATTCTCCCTTGGCGTAATTCTATGCCTGTGGCTACTGAAACCATAATTGAGGGGATCTATCGGGGATCTTCAATGATATTAGGGACCACACACTCCTGTCTGGTTATATAAACTTGAAGTTTGATCGCAACAAGTAGAGCTGAGTTTAGACACGATGTTTATGATTGTGCTATACATTTGCGATACAAGCGCTTGTCGTTGTTGAAGGGTGATCGTGGTATGTATTTGGTCAGCCGTTGTTGCTGGATGATTGCATGGATGTCTTATATTTTAGACATACAACGAACAGCGTACGTCTAATTAATGCAATAGCTATAATACGTTTTTACATGTAAAGATAGCACGAAATTTGTCGGTAGTAGAATTTACTTGTTATCTTTTCTAATAGACTATTATTACAAATGCAGCAAAGTGTTAGCATCAAATTTGATCATTCATTAATTACAGGTCTATTTAATACTGAACTTTGTTCAATCTCGTGTTGTTCTTGATCGTGTCGATACATACCAAGTTATCTTTTTTGACTGGGAGAAACCTGGTTTACTTTTTTATTTATTTATAATGGTTTGCACTGGAAGCCTCAACGAACGCCATTATTTGAAATACGCACATTCATGGTCTATCCCTCTCAGTCTGTATTACATTAAATGATTACTGATAAGTGTATACAGTAACTACTAGCCAATTACCTACAGTATAAACCGGGAATTGAGAAGGAACAGTTCTATTATATCGTGTATACCTTGTGCTCGTATTCTGTTAGATGGTGTCCTTCTTGGGGGCAGAGGTGGAGCCATCTTATCTGGAACATTTATAATGGAGAAAAAATATTTGTAAATGGTTAAATACTTGACACTCAACATATAAAACATTCAGCGTTCGTGTGTGTGTGTGTGTGTGTGTGTGTGTGCCGTGTGTGAGGGAGGTGTATGCCGATATGTGTGCGTGTTTGTATGTTTGTGTGTGTATTTTGTATGGATAGTTAAAGCGCTGACCCAGGTCTTATACTTTTATTCAACTCAAAACTAGTTAAATATATATTTAATATATATATATATATATATATATATATATAGTGACTATTATCGACACAAAGAAAGACTTTGTACGGTACACAACAGCCAGGAATTGATTGTGTGTATGTTTAATTCACTGATACTGTCTTATCAAGAAATATCAGTCTAGTGTCATACCACTAGGTTCAAATCAAGAAGCACTCCATATCTTATATTATAATTAGTGTCCTTCCTGCTTCTATAATTAGTGTGCTTTGTGAGTTCAAAGTATGACTCTGCTCTATGAATACAATGTTACACACACGCGCGCAGGCACGCACGCATGCATGCACATATATATATATATATATATATATAGTCGTGCTATTTGAGCTGAGTGAAAATACTACCTTTTCTGTATTAGGATTACTATCATAATATATATGTACTGATATATATGCGTTATTTCCAATTTTAGCTGCATCATATATGTACTAATATATATAATTTGTTTTTAATTTAGGTAGTGGTCGTTTGGTCATAATTCTGTAAGAAATATAAACATCACGAAAACATGGGCCCATTACTTTATTATAATGTGTGTGTGTGTGTGTGTCTGTGTGTGTTCAGATACGTTGGAGTCATTTCAATTAATACTGTATTCCAATATAAAACATTGAAATAGAGCAATTTCAAATATTTGTCCGAATTGAAGAAGAATGTGGTCTTTTTCACAAGTTTAAACTTGTGTATGTGTGTGTGGAGAGGGTGTGTATGTTTAGATGTGAATAGGGCGGGCAAATCTCGAATTGTGAATTCAAACTCTGCACGATTCATCGGGGGACTGAATCCGGAGCGGTGAATATTCATGGGAAGACAAATGTAATGTTTCAAGAGTCCCGAGTAGAACTTGATGTCTTTAGCAAGCCTAAGCATCTGTGTGTGTGGGGGGGGGGGGGCGAATATGCTCAACTTATTTCTCGTATACCTACGTAATAGATCAAGTTCTTTATCATACTGGAACCATAAAAGTAACAGTGTAAATGGTCTAGTAATATATTTCAGAAAAATTACCCGATCGTTTCCGTGGGGACGGCCGCTGCTGTTTGCTCTGAGCTAGAGGACCTTCCGGGCTGGGCGGTTGTCTGTGTGAGCAAGAATAAACGCCATCAGTTCAGTTATGAGGCATTTCCGGCAAATTACTTCGCGGCAGAAATTAATCCCAGACCCTCTCGCTTAGATCTATTTACCTCATCTTGGTAGTTGGTCTCCTGGGAAGTAGCGGCGGTGTGGGCTCCTTATCCGCGCCGGTCTCCATGTTCTGGTACGTCATGTTGGTCTTCAACTCGCGGAACAGGATCTCGGATAGGCGTTCCGGACACTTGGCCAGTTCCGACAGTTCCGGTCTGGCGGCCTTCTTCTTGTACTGGGATATATATCGGACGTAGATGCCGGCCCTGGTCGGTATCGGCGAGCAGAATCTTCTCTCCGCATCCTTTGATGCCAACACGCAGCTGTCTCTAAAAATGTACTCCAGCTGAACTTCGCGTCGACGCGGTATCGCATCCTTGGCCGGTGGAATGGTTGGCGACGCCTCTTCAAATACTACCCTCATCGGAAGCATGGTGGGCTGGATATTCTGAAAGGTGAACGCATCAGTTGACCCGTTGACGTCGTTGCAGTCTGACAGTTCATTGAACCGACCTTGTAGAGAAGTGGGCAGTTTCTCGATTCTCTCACCATTGATCCTCACCGATACGAATCCCAAATTAGGTCGGTTCAGTATCTCGAGCCTATCTCCCATCCTCACGCCACTGACGCCGGGCTTCTCGGCTATGGCGTTGGTGATGGCCTCCACCCACTTCGCCTTGGCCGTGCACGCGTCCAGCAAACTCGTAAACGTCTTGATGCATTTCGCGTCGTAGTCGAGCGGAACAGCGAAGTAGTCGAAATCGACCCTGCAAGCCAACTTGTAGACGTCCTTCCTGCTATAGAGTACGATTCTGTCCCCGACAGATGCCCGTATCGCCTGTAAGCTGATCGGGTCCTCGTTCCAATCGGCAATCGAGACGACCATCGGGAATTTAGGATGGTTGGCGCTGACGAACGTTTCCAGGTCGTACCACCGGAAGGACAGGCCGCAGTAATCGTCGTCTCTGTCAGACACGGTTATGTCGATGTCGATCGGCGCCATAAACTGCTCGCCGGGCGACTCGGACGGATGGATCTCGACAAACCGATGCGGGGGCTTCATAAAAAGGTCGACCGTGACGTCGACGGGCAGACCGCGAATGGGGCGCGTTCGGTTGATGGAGTCATCGGTCAGTCTTAGCCGACGTTCGACGCGACCCGGTATCTCCGTAATCTCCGTCAGCGTCTTGGAAACGCTGTCTTCGATGACGAAGCACTGGAGCTCGGTGCTCAGCGGGAGTCGTAGCAGTTCCGAGTGTTGGTTGCTGCACTCGAGCAGGTACCGGTTCTCTTTGTGTACCAGTCGCTTTAGCCGCAGCGTGTCGCCCTTGTTTACCAGCGGCTCGCCGTCTTCGGTTTCGACCACGTTTCGGATGCAGACCGTGGTCGGCCAGATCCGGATCAGCTCCAAGACGCCATTCACCGTAACCGATTTGTCGCGTTCGGCCGATTCGCCCGGCACGTAGGGAAGGATCCGGAAGAGACACGGCGACCCGGTCGAAGCGGTCACCGATCGGCGGCGACCGCTCGCCGGATCGACGAACGCCAGTTCGACGGTCGGACATACGATCCGGAACAGGTCAAGCACGTCGCCATTGGAGAACTCCCAGTCTGTCTGCTCCGGATTGTACAGACCCTCGGTCACCTTAACCCGAGCAGGCAGTGGGTGGGTGTTGACGAACTCGCCAAGGCTTTGGTCTGTCATGACGGAAGTGCACCGGAATTACCAAACACAGACAATAACGTACATTTGTTTACCATCGGTTACCGGGCGGGGCACTTGACCCTTCGACATCTGACAATAGCACATCCTAGTTAGCTGAATTCCAGTACTCCATCTAATAAAACAGTTAACGTACCTTGCTGTTGTTGAGACGCACGTCGACTTTCAATTGTCTTCAATTTCATTAATTCCCAGGTTATTTAGCCGAACTAACGGCTTAATCGAAACGCCATTATTGAAAGCTGGATGCATTTGCTCTAACGAGCCGACGATTCTATCGGTGACAATCCGCTGTTTAGGTGTTAATGACGCGCTGCTGTCGGCAGAATGGCCGCCTTACTGAGTACGCCATGCCTTTGTTTCAGAAGATAACGTCTTACGCCCCGTACTTAAGTTCTAGGTCACATTATTAGTAAGTATATGCTTTGTGCCGGACACCTTGTATACCTACCTACCTACCTGGTTATGAACGCTATACGGTGGTCGTTTGTTAACAGCGCTCCATTTACTTCTAGCAAGACGACTGAGGCCTAACTGGGTCACTTCTACGTGTAGTGGAGTACATGTCGAAGTCTCTGTTTGTCTGTCTGTCTGTCTGTCTCCCTGTGCGTGCCTTTCTCTCACTCTCTCTCTCACTTTCTGTGTCTGCGTGTGTTTTAGGATACATATTATATGGCGGCACTGGGCCAGAATATCAAGACCTAAATATTCTTTAAAACCAAACCTTCAATAAATATTGAATTAAATAAATCTATGTGCATCAACCTAAAGACACACAAACCTACTCCTCCGCGCACATATACACATGTAAAACACACACACACACACACACATATGTGTGTGTATTTGTGTGTGCGTGTATGTGTGTGTGTCTGTTGCTTTGCGGGACAGTGATGCCACGTTCAATCTTAAATCCGTTTTGGATAATAAAAAGGTGTATGTCATATAAAGTATTATTAGTGAAATAGAGCACGGCCTAGTAGTAGGGTGTCCACGAATAACTATCATATGACGTCATCGACATTTTTCGATATCCTGGACCGCCATTGTTGGAAAATGGGAATCCCTCACGTCTAAAAATAACTTGTTTACATGCCAGGTAGTCTGTACCGTATTCCTTTGTTTCTAACAGAGTACCTTGGAAATAATCCGCTCAGTGGTGCTGTGACCCTACTGGGTTTTTCATGATAAAATTGCCACTTGTTAACATTGATTTTGTAATATTTCAAAATCATAATTTCTCAACAGAAATGAAAATATCAAGACATAGCCAAAACGTACTTAGTCCGAAACATAGGAGTCTAATATGTTTGGACAAGAGGAAGGTTGATTCTAGTACTAGTATAAACGCCTTAATATGTAGGCAGCAAGAACTTCATAAGTCCGGTGGGCAACTTCCCCATAATGCAAAGTTTAAGTATCTTGATGTTAAATATTTCTGAATGATAATTAAAAATACGTAGGTATTAAAAATATAAATGTAAAAATTTTATAACCGGAAAGTACGAAAATAATTATTTTAGTTCAGCGCTAGCCCATCTTCGCTGTGAGCTTTTTGTCTTTGCTTACTGTGAATGATTTCTATTTATGTGTATTTCTCAATCATTTATATTAGTATTATAATTTTTAATCTAAATAATTCGTTCATCAATTGAATTCGTTCAAAGCCAAAGCATCGGGCCGGAAAAAAAATTAATAGGGTGCTAAATTTTGTGCTAAACGTGCAAACTTTAATTACTTTGTTTTAAAATAATCATGCCCCTTTCTAATCCAGAATAATAATTAAATGTTAATAAAACTAAAAATATTTAATAACCGAAAATTACCGAAATTGCATTGTTTAATCGAGCTCTTGTTATGCTGCTTGCTGGGAAGTATTTCTGTTATCCATTTAATCACAATAAGCATTACATTATCTGACCATAAGTAATATATTAGTGAGTTATTGGTCCTGTACTTGTAATAATTTGGAAGAAAGGCCAAATAAAAACCAAACCATTTTACAAGTGCCAGCTTATATACTAATTTAGTCTATTATAATTATTACAATACTGCTTGTTATAACAACTCTGGTCTATGTTCAATTCTGGTCATACAATATTACTAAGTCAAATCTTTATACATTACTGGTCATATTTTACCATTTCATGTTTTAAACTATTTAGAAGACCACAATGGAAATACGTCTTATACTTATTTTTTGTTATCCTTGGTGTTTCTATACGTTTAGTATTCAATATGTTCTCTTTTGTGCTGAAGACACATTTACATGTACAAATTTTACCCAATAGAAAAATTACATGTGATTAAATTATTAGACATGCACGTATGAGACAATAGGTTTTCTGACATGTCTTAATTCTATCTCTCATATGTATATAAATGTAATCCTTTTGGGGTCTTTTCCTAAATGTTTTTTTCGTTAACCTGCGTGTTAGTGGCATGTCGTCGGAGCTCATATTAGAGTTGTCTGTGTGTGACAAACCAGTTCTCGCCCTGTAATGGTCTTCCCTGCCCACATTACACCTTTGGTGGCCTTTGCATGGTCTTCATGCACACCCAGCTGATATCTTCTACAGCTGACGAATCGCACTTTTAGACATACTGAAAATCTTCCAGTATTTGAACCACTCTTTCAACTTTCAGCATCCACCAGCACGACACAGGTAATAAATAACGAGCACAAACACGCACACGTGCACACACACAAACACCCACACATATTACTTCTGTGGACAATACCGTATATACCTGTGTATAAGGCGAGCCCGTATATAAGACGAGGTCAATATATCAGTGAATATCACGTGAAACGGCCTATCTCAAATACAAAACGAGGCAGACTCGAAAGCTTTCAACCAATCTAGTTTACTAGCTTCAGCAGTTAGGCAACAGTGTTCTAGTTAATGTCTACTGACAGATCATGGTCATATTTGTACACAAGTCATTTGTCTAACTGTCCGCAACAATTTAAAATGTATTGCTCCAGTCCAACACAATGAGCCTCTACACCCACCAGTTCCTTCTCCTTCCAAGAGACCTGATTCCATCAGATGTCTCACAGTTATTTTTAGCCCCCCCAAACTCTGCTTACAGTAGAGGAAGATAATATCATAATTTATATAACGGAATACATTTCTCACAAAATTACAAAAATGGTGTGTAAATCCCACAATGCAAAGCACACCTGGTTTTTGACGTCATCATGCAATGGGTCTATTGGTACGAAATTTGAACGCGCATTATAATTATTAAGTATTGTATAATAGGACGACATTACTCTACCTAGTACATCCCATGTATATTCACACGACAATAATATAATGTTGCAGACTATAGCTACATGTAATAATATTAAAAAACAAACCGCGAACCCTTCCCCTTTGGTTGCCATCTTTTCGAGACTCGTTTCTCCTACCTTTTCGCTGAAGAGTTCTCTGATGTTTGGTGAAACACACAACCTAAGAGCATTTTTGTGTGTAACCGTCATCTGATTGGATCTAGCGATTAGTGGCTTTGCTATGATGGAAAGGCTTAGTTGCCAGTTAAATACTATTTCAGTGTTGTGATAGAACAAGTATTGTTCAGATAGTTAAATACATTTGTGATAAGTATTTGAAAGTATTTAAATATTGGGTATTTTCTTCAAGTTTTTGTAATCGAGATTTCCACGATGAAAAATATTTGTATTTTTCAGATATATCAAATACATTAAGATACTTTTATGTTTTGATCTGAATATTTAGTCGCCAACTTGGTCTTTCGCCCAGACAGTTTGAGTGATGAGAAATTTGTCAGGTTTAATATATATATATATATCCAGCTTATCATGTGACTAAGTTACTAAGATGGGATAAATACATTTCAGTCTTTAAAACTGTAAACAGGTAATTTGCTTAAAAATACAACGGGACCTCCATGGCACACAAAGTCACAAACAACTTAAAAGAGGTAAACAGCCGAATCTTCAGTCATGGCAGGTACTAAATACGAAAGCGTAGGCAGACATCTAATGACATTGGTGGTGCACTAGGTTTTCAGTGTGAGGAAATGCCATGCTGGATATCGGCAGCTGGTCATATATAGCTATTATAGCTGAGGAGCCATTCCATTGAGAAACATTCCGCAAATCTATGCAGATCCTCTAATAAGAATACTTCACTTTTCGTGTAAGCACCTTTACAATAAAACACACAGAATCCAAATACGCTTTAGCACTTTATACGACATTACGCATTATGATGATTTAAATTGATTGTTTACATCGCATATTCAATCCACTATTAAATGGCCAACGTTGGCTAATATTAAGACCATCCTTTATCTTCTTAAAAATATTTTCGCATAACATACTACTGAGATAAGAGACAGAAGGAATGACAATTAACACAGCTGCCTGCCACATAACTTGTATTATTTATCACAGTTCATGACAGGTTTCCGTCCATTCAAACTAAGGCTGTATATTATTGCTAGCAGTAGCACAATGTTACAGCTTAAAAATGAGGGCACACTCTCATGCACGCACACAGACAGCACATTTATGTGTACGCAAAACAACTGCATACACAGAGCTTAATCATTCGGCTCAATAAATATTGAAATAAATAATGAATTAAATACCAAGTAATTAATATATATTATTCAGACTTACGGGTAAGTCAGCTATCACAGGCAACTGATTCTAACAACAAAGTATCACATGTTAACTGATTAAGATCACATAAAACATATCAGACTGCTAATCCCGGTAACACTCCATGATGTGTTAAATAATAGTAATTATCACAGGTAATGCAAGTATCCTGACACAAATATCACATACACTATTCTATGTAATTAATGCATCTTATATATACGCAATTGTGAAAACACTTCCTGCCACAATCCAATTAAACACATGGTCAGGTAAAATATCTTATTACTGCCAATCCAATGGTTGTTGATGGGGGGGAGGGGAGAAAAATGGAGTTCATTGGAGTACCAACAATAGTAAATCGTCATTGATAAGGTTTACAAAACTCGAAACAAAATGTAAAATGTTGCCGTCTTACAGCCAATTTTGTGCACACAACAGGCTAAATGGGTCAAGTGAAAGGTGAAGCTTCCTTCAGACAGAAACTCACTTAGACTGCCCATTACTGTGGTATATGTTCAGTGTTCACTGCACATTATAAAGAATCAGCATTTAAAACAGTCAATTTCTAAAAGTATTCCAAATAGCTATTGTAAAGCTACATTTATTTGATGATACTTATTTTCGAGATCAACTGTGAATGTGTATAAACAATTTGTATTACCAGAAAGCTAGAAAATCCATATTTTCATCTAAATACTGCAACAAACATTGTCAGGTGTTTTAAAGGAAGAAATTACAGTGCGACAACATCAGCTGTTGGTTAATTACAGTAAGCCAGCATTGACAAATATCTTAAATGCTCAGCACAAAACACAGTTATTAAGCAGTGTATTCATTCTAATACAATCTTAATAGTAAAAGAATAGATTTTGTTTTAATGGGACTAACTATATACAAATGTTAAAGCTGAATAAACCTTGTGCAAGTTAGTTATATTTTGTAGAAATAGGTTTGTAATGATCATTTGAATAAATATACAAATGGTAATATCACACCAGGTCATTTAGAGTATCGTATATTAGCCTCCAAATAAGGGTGTCCCTTTGGAAAAAATATAAGAATTTGTAGGTGCAACCACTGCATTTGGTATAGAAATGAGCCCATGAAACGTAGACTGCTGAGTACCCCATGAAGGTGGTAAATCGTTTCAAATACAGAATAATATGCTTATTAGGGCATTTACGGCCAACTGCAGGAATCACAATAAGGAGTTATTTTGTTATGACAGGTAGCTGTTCAGGGCAGTCATTACTCATTGTTATATGTGTACACGGTTCCATGGCAACCAGTTTATCAACTAGCTTTTTGTTCTCTCCACCGAGTATCTTCTGCAACTCCTCTTCCTGCTTACGGTGAATCTCTCGACATTCGGCACACATGACGCTGTCTTTGAGCTTGTGTCTGATAAGCAACAAAAATATAAAAATAAATCATGATGTTAAGAGACAAAATGAAGGAAGTCTATTATTCACATAGGTCCAAGCCAAAATGGTTACATAAAAAGTAGAAGTAGGAATTTCTAAAATCCAAAGTATGCCGCAATGTGGATAAAAGATTGCATCATTTGAATAAAATATTACATCTTTTCTTCTGTACAACTAGAGTATCTGTTTTCATGAACGTATTGCTTCTGAAAGTATGTGAACTTCCAAGCAACATGATAGCTGACACATGATCATTACATGTGCTCATGTGCATGCATGCACATACACACATATATATTAAAGTTTCCTACCCATATACACGTACTTAATTTGATTGATATATACAGAATTAATGGATCTACATTTTATAATGGATTGACAATTAGAAGATGGTGAAAAATAGGATATCTAATGCAAAAATAGGAGGTTCCTAATAAAAACATAGGAGAAGTTGGAGGTCTGGGACCTATGTATTCAGTTTATATGATCCAACAGAAAGGAACAGTTTTAGTGCAGTAAATACAGCAGTTCTCTAATAAATATATGCAGATGAATCTTGTGCATGAATTATAAGTGCTGAATAAAGTTTACGGTCAAAGACAAATATACCATTCAAATAGTACCACAACAGTGACATATAATGTATGGATTACAAAATGTAATTATTAGGGTCACCTATCTTTTTATACTATAAAAAAAACATTGCTAAAGGCAATAGAATTTGTGACAAAAGAAAGTGATAAGAGTTAGTGAAGCCTGTAGGTGAGGAATAGCACAGGATTGTTGATAGCCATTTTGGTCAACTATTGATAGAAGAAAGCTACAGAAGTCTGGTTAAAAAGAGTACAGATGAAGGCTAACTTCGAATTAGCTAAGCATCCCAGTTCCTATCCGGGTTTATTGTATTGCAAAGCTGTTAAGCTGGTTAAAAAGGATGTTGATTTCCCTGACATCAAATATTTAATATCCACGACTGTTTTCCTTAGGAATTCCATCCCTATACGCTGTTCTATTTTCAAGCAATATTATACATCCAGTATTAATGCAAGATAACAGTCTAATCTTGTCTAGAACCATATGAATCAGTTGGGTTTTGATATTGGGTGGCTAACTAATTTTGGCGGCATATAGTACAACCGTACAAATTACTTTATATGGATAAATAAACAATAATAGAAAAAATGGTACACTGATTGTGGCATTTTACTTGATACTCAGTAAACTTGTGTAAATTACTATAAGTTACTAAAACGAAATGATTTAAACAACCGGTACATGACATATGAGGTTTATCAAGTACCAGCTAAGTGTGTAAATATTTACAGCCTACCATGAGTGGCCCATTATAGGAGAACCATATATCAGCAATGTGATTAACAATATAGTAACATTATGTATTCATGTATTATATATACCTGTAGCTGTTATTGACATTAAATGTATATTATATTATGTGATATCATGCTGTTTGAGGTACTTCTTCCAAACCATGGCCAGTTCAGAAAATGGGAAGCACATGACACTATGTCAGTAATGTTGACACAAGACTGTAGTGTATGTATAATCCAAAGGCACAATAACATTCTGCCAAACACATAAATTTCTAACAGAATGATACTGTATAATACTAGAACTGGGAAAGATAGCATTTAATAAAGAAAGGACTTGCCATAATATATAATCAAAGCCTCAAGTATTACTGAGTGACTCAGGAAATTACTAACTCCACTAAAACAGGGTCATATCTCAGTATTAACTGGAGTAAACAAAATAAAATTCTAGCTAATCATTTGATCATAAGGCAGAGCTGTTCATTCTAGATGATGGGAAATAAACTGGAACAATGACACATAGTCTATTAAACAAATTCATAAAATTAATTATGGCCTATGTGACATAGGTCATCATTAATTTTATGAATTTGTTTAATTTAAGTATCGTCAGATCAAACATTTGTGCTTCATAATAATATTTTCTAAGAGGCATAAAAATCTGTAACAAAGTTTGGAAAGAAAACCATAAAACAAATAACTAAAATGTATTAGTCAGATTTCGCTTTAGACTGAAAGTTTCAACAGATAAAATTTACTCTTAAGACTTACCTCTCTCTCATGATGTAGACATATTTAGCAAATGGATGAGAGACCAGTTTAGCACCAGGTAGATGATAATCCGAGCTACACAGGTTATAGAAAGAGCCAAGACAAAAAAACAGAAACAATCACAGATTAAGTTATCAGTTATCTACAAACTATCAAGATTAGGAAACACTCACTGATCTGTACATATGGTGACCCAAAATATTACGTTCCAGCATCTCTAAAAGGTTCAAGGATTTCTTCTAATAATTAGTCCATTACTGAATATACTTGTGTATAAGACTTGTCTTATACTTATAGACCAGTCAGCCAAAAAGCTGTTGGGTCTGGTGAGCGATAATAGGTACAATTTGTTTTATGTTGATCTAGAGTCTACTCGTGTTTTTCCTAAATAGTTCAATTTAATTTCCAATTACCAGCAACAGTTTTGTGTTTTAATTTGTTTCAGTCAATGTCTAAAAAACATAAATCAGTGACTAGCAGCAATAATTAACAATTTTAGCTTGATTAGTTAATTTTATGTATAAATATTGATCAAGTCTTCGGCTGTGCAATCAGTTCTACATACACATATCCTTACCACTAGTTCAACATTCGTGATAATTTCAACATGCCAGGTCAAAAAGAAAACACCATTTTTCTGAAAATAACATCTATTAAAAGTTTAAATTCTACCTCATCATATATTCCCTAATATGTTGACTGATATAATGACCCCGTCTTATATAAAAGATCGACTTATACACAAGTATATATATATATATATATATATAGTAGAAAGAAAATGACAAAATATAATAATTATTTATTTGATGCAGTTCAGTAATATACTGTATGCCAATTTGTTAAATCAGAAAACAGAGGGGAAGTTATTTGCCTGAATAGTGTGAAATATATTTTAAAGTACAGAGATTTCAAATTCTTCATTCTGTTTCTAGTTTTTAAAAGCTGGCTGCCAGAATAAAACTTGTAGGCACCATAAATGCAGATAACATATGAGACAAACTATTCGGCATTCAAAAATACAAAAGCAGACAGTGTTATCAATAAAATCAATACAATTTTCAATTTGTTTAGCTTATATTTACAACAGAAAACACAGAATAAGTATAGACATGAAACAAAATATTAGCAAATTCAATTAAAAAATCAGCATCATGATTGTGTGTTTGTTTGTGTGATGTGGATGCATGAAAAGACATGTTTTTCATACTCTGACTAGTCATAAGAAATACACACTTCAAAAGGCTTTCACAAAAAAGATCTACGTAAATTGATAAGTTAATTACATATATGAATAAATGTAGCTCTTAATAGCCCTTCTAATATAGTAATTAAAACAGTATTTAGTTAAGCTAACTTATGAATAGTATATTCAATAAATGTCAGTATTTACTGCAATAAAACAACACTGTTACTATTAAATCAGGATTAGTTTAAAGCATCTCGGTGCTCCTGAAGTCAGAATGAGTCAGTAAGGTTTAATGACACTAACTGGTGCAAAACCAACTGCTATCACAGTGAATTTACTTTCATCGAAATTACACGAGTACAAAAATGCTCAATTTCTATAACCCAGCTTGACAACAGTATCACTGAGAGGCAGAGTATTCACGGCATGCCATACACCAAATATTAGTAGGTATCTCCCTATCATATAAGTGAAGGTTCAAAGCCTGCAATACAAGTCAAACATTAAGTGCCGTATCTTCAGAGACTGGCCAGTAGCATATGAAGCATATGTCCAGGAGGTAGAAAGGACACAGAATCTGACCTGCGAGCCTGTGATTTGTTACGTAACATCGTCGGTTGTACATCTGTAATGATCGGTTCTGGCATGTCGAGAATCGTGTGTAGACCTCCTGGACCTGCGACACGAGTCAGTGTGCATTCTGATTAACAACGATTTATCTACCATGCAAGTCATTCTGATTAAAACTAGCATCACCGTGTTAACCAAAATCTGTCATGCCAAACGACGGCATCACAGCTGAAGGGATTACTTTTTGTTTTTACTAAGGTGGGATATAGTCAAAGCACTATTAAAGGAAATTCATGCATCTAAATTATTGGTACGACTAGGGAATTGTGCAAACAGTTGTCATAAAGTGCTGGTTATGGTGAACAGTTTCTAAACTACACAGAACATTTCTACTACAGAACTAGAATGCACCACTCTCTTTATGGAGAAAATCTAAGGTTGTTACTAAACAAACTATATTTTTTCTGGAGAAGTCAACATATGGATTGTGACTGAGGGTGCATCGGTAATTGCTTCTACACCCCATCTCTTCACAGACTACTGTTACAAAACTTTGCAATGTAGGTTTCAATAGATCTGTATGTAGGCCAGTCTAAGGCTTTGGGAAATAAGGCTTATTTAATTTAGAACTATTTTTATATACCTTAGTAAAACTTGTCCCATTTGCAATTATAAACTTAAAGAGAAATAAATAAATTGCTGCAGATATTACTAGACATGACCGAAATCCAAGTTCACAATGAGTTAATAATGTTTAATTTGTGATTGGCTTCAATAATGAAGAAAAAAACAACAACCAGGAATTCGTTGCTGTTCTTTTGGTTCTGCACATACAACTAGTATTTCATAGTAAATCACTTATCATAGATCAATATCTCCACAAAATAATTTCTGATAATCTCCATAAAGCAAAGTGTCTATCGTAAGCTTGATTAGGCACCTAGCTAAAAATACCTACCCAGGGATTGGTGATTCCCTTGCACTATAGTTATAGCCACCATACATGACAGCCCCACTATGTAAATCCACTGCTGCATTATACATATATATGACACCAGATGAAGATTCTAATTGCTAAACAATACAACTGTTGCTAGATCATTATTTAGTCAGGTATGCAATAATGCCACTAGATCAATCTTCATACTGTAAAGATATTTAAACTAAACTTGTCTTATTATTTAAAAAAACGAGATCAAAAACATCCATGTGACTGTTTCAGTAAAGTGACTACTCACCAAATAAGCTCTCGTATGCTATTGATGATGGTGTGGTAATATTTGGTGTCTTAGATCTTCTGAAAAAAAAAACATCGTACAAAATAAAACAAATACTAAATGATCTATTTCCACTTTACGTGTAACACTGTACTGTAATATTCTGACAAATAATTACGTATTCGGTAGGAATCTTAGAGCTATTTAATGTTTTAATCGCCATTTTCTACTTTGATTCTTCATACATTTTAGGAAATTAAAAATATAATCTACATAAATTTGAGTAATATATATTAAGACATCTTAGACTTTTCAATGAATACAATTTCTTCTCAAAGTACTTTCTCATATATGTGATTACTTCAGGACTGTAACTAATACAAGAATGATTATTTTTAGTCGAGTCACAATGAAAATTAAATATTAAGCTATGAATCTCTGATATCTTCAACTATTCATAGCTTGGTTGTATTAAGATAATATAAGACAGACTATAAAAATTGGAAAGAGTACTCATTTTTGTGCAAAACGTGACCTACAGCTCACATGACACTATACATAATACAACCATGTATTTTATCATATTTATCGATATCAAAACAATTTAACATCATAGGTATTGTTTTGAGAAAAGTTCAACTTCTTTTTTAATTTAATCAGATTTTCCCACATTTACTTTTAATAACAATTAGGTCATCACTTTCAGTACACGATTCCACTACATATTCTACACTATACTAAAATCTTCATAGGATTGCTGTATTATTTATCAGTTGATTCAGTTAAAAAAATCAAATCACATTGTATATAATGTATTTCAGTTCTAACATTGTATAGTATGGAGTGTCACGTTTTCAAGAGTTTTTGATAGGTAGCAAGCACCCTTTGCCTTTAAGTGAGGGCATTATTGGACTGCTTCTGCTGAGAACATGTGTGTTGTGCCTTTGGTGTTGATCCCACTCTAACACAATACAAGTATACAACAATCAACAGTTCTTAGTTCTTCCAGTAATAAAATATCAGTGATGTCCACAATATGGCCAGGAATTGTCTCGTTGTGCCCATTCAGGTGACGACCACCATTACCAGATACCAACCACTTATCAACAATCGGCTTGAAAAAATTCTTTGGATAGTGGGCCATCACATGCAATAAGCATCAAATCACATAGATTTTCCTGGTCAAGGGAGTTCCTCAGACAAAGTTTTAATGGTGTGCATAGTGGAGAACAGCTTCTCACACTCAGCAGTGGATGGAAAGAGGATCAAGGTAGAAACACAATTATTTAGTTACCAAAAATTGCATATAATTCCTTCAGCAAAGTATGAATACAGTTAACATGATATATGAAATCCATATTTATATCATAATATTAACATAAAATGCAAAAAGCATTCTGATCAAACAAATAAACAGGAAGGAGAAGAGAAATCCACCATATAAACAAGACCATGTGACTTTATTTACTGTAAACAAAGACAACTGGCCAATCAGGAGAGAGTACTTGAGTTATGTGACCACCATAATGCAAAATGGATGTTTACCAGCCAAGATCACCAGCCCACCAAAATCTCTTCCATCCTTCAAGCATGGTTCTTATATTTAGTAAATATGTATAAATATGACATCTGAAATGGCTACAGCAGTAGATTTTGGCATTATATCAGATCAGGAAACTATGAGATGATAAATATTTGGCATTTATCATGACCCATTTTGTCCTTGCTGCTGTTCTTTTCTTTCTAAACTTCCTAGGAATTTTAGAAAGAATTTTAGAAAGAAAAGAACAGCAGCAAGGACAAGTAAGCCTATCACTGGAAGGACAAGTAAGCCTATCCCTGGAAGGACAAGTAAGCCTATCACTGGAAGGACAAGTAAGCATATCACTGGAAGGACAAGTAAGCCTATCACTGGAAGGACAAGTAAGCCTATCACTGGAAGGACAAGTAAGCCTATCACTGGAAGGACAAGTAAGCCTATCAATGGAAGGATAAGTAAGCCTATCATAAGGATAGGTTTAAGCCCATCACTTGAAGGACTTTTAAAGCTTCCTGGAAGGAAAGTTTAAAAGCAACTGAGAAGGACAAGTAAGCCTATCACTGGAAGGACAAGTAAGCCTATCACTGGAAGGACAAGTAAGCCTATCAATGGAAGGACAAGTAAGCCTATCAATGGAAGGACAAGTAAGCCCATCACTGGAAGGACAAGTAAGCCTATCACTGGAAGGACAAGTAAGCCTATCACTGGAAGGACAAGTAAGCCTATCAATGGAAGGACAAGTAAGCCTATCACTGGAAGGACAAGTAAGCCTATCACTGGAAGGACAAGTAAGCCTATCACTGGAAGGACAAGTAAGCCTATCACTGGAAGGACAAGTAAGCCTATCAATGGAAGGATAAGTAAGCCTATCACTGGAAGGACAAGTAAGCCCATCACTGGAAGGACAAGTAAGCCTATCACTGGAAGGACAAGTAAGCCTATCATTGGTATTTTGGTTCAGTTCCTAAAATCCCACATTATCGCTGATGTCACTGGATGTAGCTTCACAATGTCCATTTCAATGGATCCATCAGTGGCTACATTGAATGTTTTGTTCTTTATCTAACTGGCAATGTAATATGAATCATCACTGACTAACATCTCCACAAGAATATTTGTTTTAGTGTGACCACTCACTGCCATATGTTTTCGCTACCTCTGTATCAGGAAACATTGTACGAAAGAGAGGATCTCCTGCATAGATAAAACCAATCAACGCCACAGAATTCTAGGCCCTCCTGGAAAAAATGCACCATTCCATTTCGCTGGCCCAGCAAAGGCTTTTAAGGCGGTCTAGGGCAACTGCTGTGTCATGAGCACCATAGAGGCTGTGCTGAACAAGCGACGGCATGGTGATTACTCCTTGATATGCAAGCAAGCAAGCCATGTGATACAATATGCAGCTAAGACAGC
The DNA here is from genome assembly GCA_025642065.1 of Paralvinella palmiformis. NCBI lineage: Eukaryota > Metazoa > Annelida > Polychaeta > Terebellida > Alvinellidae > Paralvinella > Paralvinella palmiformis. The sequence goes on along the minus strand of JAODUP010000754.1, from coordinate 57,644 downwards.
GACACGACTGCACCATATGGAACTATGACCAGAAAAGGCAGATTTATCATAGGTTTCAGAGTATGGGCATAATGGCAAAGAGAAAATTGTAATGATTCCACAGAAATCGTTGGCAGCTGTGTATCCAGTATTGTACCTCATGGCTCTTATGGCAGCTGCAGACCTAGGTCTTTGTGGCATGCCTTCCATCCATCCAGGAGTATGGGCTGTCTTAGGACGGATCATCTGCCTCTCCCAATGAAGGTCACGACCTCCACCAAGCCACTGATGACCTTGCTGCACTTTCAATATATTCCTTCTTTCCAGGTGACGGGAACTAGCCTTGTTGGCAGGAGAACAAGGACGCTGAGGTGGTGGGCTGTCAGTGGATACTGAAATAAACAAAAGAAAGTTGTAGTCTGTATTCTATAATCAATTTAAATTGAAAAATGTACTCACAAGCAAAGTATTTTTTCTGATTCTATACATGAACACACACACACACATGCGCAGAGTTGGTCATTATGCATATTCATATTTCAAATTGGCATTATAGTCCCATTTTGTATTAATAAACTGTTGAAATGAAATGATTTATTTATTTACCAAGCTTGATGTCCAGAAATATATACCTACATGTAAACAAGAATATGTTTTACTTGGTGAAAAACTCAGTACCATTGCAACAAAAATTATATACGCAGCAATACTCCCATTTAGATTGGCCTCAAACAAAGCACAAATCAGACAGGCAGTAACAAATTGAATGCCCCATGTATTGGGGAGAAGACCCATTTCCACTTGACATCTATGCCCATTGAGAACACACACACACGCACACACAGAAGAAATGCCTGGATGATGTCACAGTGATCTTCAAAGACTGGCTTAGCTGTTATTTGACAATCGTCCAGCCACCCACCCTCCAGTCACATGATGGAACCATTAAAGCATTTTATCTGCCCAAGAACATAATCAGCAAAATACAGCCAACCAAACAGTCTATCGTATATGCTTTGAAGCAATGTTACAGGAGGGAGTTGATCAAGGATATTGTCTGCTCCGATCTGAGTTTCCTTGAATTCATCTAGCAAGACATCTGCTTCCTCACCGCAAAAGCCAATGATCTATTTACACCAAAGTACACCATTAACTGCTGGAACCATGCCAATGAACTGCCATTTCATGGCCAATAGACCAATAGATGATGAGGAGGAATGCTTTGGTTTCACAACATCTGAAGTCAGGAAGACTGAGGACGAGTTGCAGGCAATGCTAGACACTGACCAGGATCACATAGAGAAAATCAAACAAGTTCCGGCAGATTTCAATCCTACTTTACTGCAGGAGTTGCTGCTGGCTTCAAATACAAATTAAGCTGGTTAGAAACACAAGACGATGACCCTAAAGAAAATCCAACTGCGTGGTTTAATATAACCAGCCAGAAAATTGTCACAAGACAATTTCAAGCAAAGAAAACTGAGTTTATATTGAATAAAACAAGGGACTACTAAACCTATGTAATACTAAGCTGAATGAAAACAAAAATACTTTCTATTTATTGTTTCATAAATACTTCTCCACATTAAAAGACTGGGCATGGACATTTTATTTATGTCAAGTTCACCTGGATACAGGGTCACAGAATCTAACACAGGAATAAACAGCCATTTCATGACCTATATAGCTGCCTACGAGGAGATTGTCAGCAAATGGATAAATGTGAAGCAGCATTCAGATCGGCAACATGGTGTTATCAATATTAGTGATATTTCCTTAATTCACCACTCTGACTGGATTAACACAATGGTATTGTGTGTTCTACATCAAAATACAATGAACCATTGATTGACTTTCCTAAACTATAGGATGTTCTGTTTATTCTCATGTTCTCAAACCGAGAAAGTACATGAGAAAACAGCCCAACATGAGTCATGTCCATGAACCCCAGACACTGCATTATAACAAAGAAAGTATATCTCTATCTATCTATCTATCTATATATATATATATACAAGCCATATAATATCCATCTACAGGGAGAAATTACCATAATATAAACCCTAGAAAGGTTATCCCTTAATGCCTGCATCACACCCCAAATGTTTCTAAAGCATAAATTAATTAGATGAATGACTAATGCCATACTTATATATACTTCCATACCTCCTTTGTTATCTGAGGTTTTCCAAGCATTCATTCGCTGACTCTGATATGGCGAGTAGTGCTTGGCCTCCCTGGCTACTATAATACGGTAAGTATCGACAGCACTGACAGGTCGTGGGTATGACAATATGTGGGCTGTTCTATAGAAAAAAACAATCAGAAAATACAATCATACAAAGAAAACAGAAACTTTATAAAAAAAAATTTAATATTAGAAAAGTATTCACCATTATGAGTTTCTATGCTAATCACAATATATACAAGGAACTAGTAAGATATTTTTTTCACTGACCTTGACACTTTTGAATTATGAGCTCCATCTAATACTAGATTAGCTCCAAGACCATCATGTCTATTTACAATACTGGGGTCAGTCCCGAAACGGGCGGCATTTGCATTTTGTCTTAACATTTCCAAAGAGCTTGCAGTCTGCTGGCTTTCCACCTCGGCATCGTGCCGGAATAAATCTTCCGTGATCATCTGAGGAATTTCAATGGGGATAGCTGGCGTGCTGGATATATCAGTGGAGATCACATCTGACCTGGAGGCCTGTCCAGCTGTGCTGGGTCTGGATGTCTCTGTTGCACACTGTACAAGTTCTGGCTCAAATGCAGATTCTAGGCTGGATCGCCGACTTGCAGTGACCTTGGTCACGTGGCCATCACTGGTGGAACTTACCTCTGGGACACTACCACAGACAGTGGCCATGCTAGTCACATCTCTGTATGAAAATTAGCAACAACAATTCACTCAACCAGATAGAGAAGAGGCAGAGCCGTCAAACAACAGTAAAACCATACAAGCAAAAGCGAGCATTACATTACCATAGGGACAGCAATACAATTCATTGTATCACAGCAGAGAAATAAATTAAAAAATAACCTCAATAAAATGATAGTTTTCAAAGGTACTTACTGAGAAGGAGGGGTATCTTCTGAAGGAATATCTTCAGCTATCTCTACTTTATGCTGGAATAAAATAAAAGTGATAACTGTACTCACCACAATAAAACTTAATTTTATTTGAAAAAGACAAAACCTATTAAACAGTAAGAATGAAAAAAATATTTATTTTAGTCATTTTTGTTTATCATGCCATCTTCACACAAAAGATAATTGGGATTGATTGGCTAATCAATAAAGATTTTAACAAATACAGGTACGAGAGTAAATAAATATTCTAGGCACACTTCAATTTATGTTTGTGTAATGATGTCAATCTGTTTATTTTTAACAATATTTGTATGGAATAAAGCTACATTTTTCTGGTTATTTTTACTTAATCTGTGCTGCTTCTGCCTCTACATAGACGTACAATTAGTCTTAAAAGTCGTATCATCCCAAAACACACAACACCTGCTGTAATGCGACTCAATATACCACTTTTTTCAATGTAATACAGTTTGATCATAGATCCCAACATCGTGGATTCCATGAGAGAGGATTTTCACGGAATTTGACAAAATGAGTGCTTGACAAATAAAGATGAGTTGTTTTTGTTGATGTTGTTGTTGAGTCATTTAGCCTAGGCATTTACCACATCTGGAACATATGGCTAAGGAGTGAATAACCAAGGAAACAAAGCCCCAAACACAAGTAAGGACTGGATTTGAAACAACAGTCAGCAGATCTGCAGCAAAGTATTCAAATCACTGTGCTATTGGATCACCGACAGATGAGGACAACAAATGAAGACAACCATGAGGACAAAATATTTAAACAAAAAAGTATTCAACTAACTAAAATCATTGCTCAACATTTACATCTGTATACTTTCAGGGAGGAGGAGATCAGAAAAATGCACATTCTGAAGACTTATCATAAAAATGATGATAAAAATGGATTGCCCTTAAATTGGTTTTATATATGCTTGTTAGGTGTATTTCATGCCATACTGCAAATACCTTCTCAGTTGTTATTGCTGTGCATTTTCACAAAAAAGCTAATGCAACATTTAATCCAAAAAGCTAAAACTAAGTAAACGTAGATCTGTCATATAGTTCAATCAAATTTATCAATATCAAAACAATTAAATATCTTAGGTATTCTTTTGTGAAAGATTCAACTGTTTTTTCATCTAATCAGATTTTTCCCACATTTAATAACAATTAAGTCATCATGCACAAGTCTGCACTTTCAGTACATGATTACCCTACATATTCTACACTATACTAAAATCTTCATAGGATTGCTGTATTCAAACAAATAAATATGAAAGGGACAGAGAAATCCACCATTTAAATACTGTAAACAAAGACAACTGGCCAATCAGGAGAGAGTATTTGAGTCACATGACCACCATAATTTAAAATGGACGTTTACCAGCCAAGATCACCAGCCCACCAAACTTTCTCCCATCCTTCAAGCATAGTTCTTATATTCAGTAAATATTTATAAATATGACATTTGAAATGGCTACAGCAGTAGATTTTGGCATTATATCAGATCAGGAAAGTATCGGATGATAAATATTTTAATTTATCATGACCCATTTCCTGCTGAAAATCAGTCCAAAATCTAGTCTACAATCAGTGTTTTAAATTATGATACTTTTTTCCACCACTGATTCTACAATAAATGAACTAGACTACCATAGGCTAGTGTTTTAAACTACTCACTAGCCCAAACACAAAATCCACTTGTCCTGGGCTACTAATATTTCTGGCTCTGGATGACTGCCATATTTTTTTGCTATCTTTGTATCAGGAAACATTTTACAAAAGAGAGAATCTCCACAAAATTCAGGGCCCTCCTGGAAAAAATGCACCATTCTGATTCACTGGTGCAGCAAAGGCTTTCAAGCCATGCAGTCTAGAGCAACTGTCGTGTGATGAGCACCACAGAGGCTGTGCTGAACAGCCTGGGGATACTCCTCGAAATACCAGCATGCAACCCGTGTGATGGTATATGGCTAAGACAGTGACAAAACTGCACCATATAGAACTATTATGGGAAAAGGCAGATTTATCGTAGTTTTCAGAGTACGGGTGTAATGGCATAATGAAGAACAGAAAATCGTGAGGATTCCGCAGAAATCGTAATGGTTGCCAGCTCTGTGAATATTAAACAACTGACAAGTGTATTTAACTCTCATGACGCTCACAAGTTCCTCCCCAAGACTCCCTCAATCCATATACCTGTACATAAATTTACCAAATTTATAAAATTCAATAGAAACGGTCATTGCATTGGTTTTACTGATAGCACTGGAAGCTGCATAAATATAAGGGAGTTTCATCCATTCAAAAAATCTCAGAAAGTAAGGGACTGATTGACAACAACATCTGATAAAATGGGCAAAAATGGATGTGATCAGAATAATTATATTTTGGCATGTACTTGAAACATACAGACTACAACAACTTGTTTGCAGGCTAGCTTTATAATACTGGTAAAAGAGAAGTTTACTGCCAACTGCCATGATACACATTAAACTATTACTAAATATATCAAAACAGCATTACTGATACGTGAATGGTTGAAGGGAAATTTTGATATATTCCATCTGTTTGAACTGCAATGACTGCGTTACAGTTGGTCCAGAGTGCATAGTCAGTTCAAATAATCACATTAGATCCCTCCCCCAGAAAAATTGAAATTAAATTAGAATGCATCGGTTATTGACTGACATTTACTGAAACAAAGGCAATCCTTTAACCAACTCTGAGAAAAAATGTATTATGCATATATAAAATATTTTGTATGGTTTGATTTATATAGCTTACCATATTTTCAGAGTAGAAAAAATATTTTTATAATTCATAGACTGTGCATCCGCGATCATATTCCATGTACATGCCATCCCCAAGATTAACATTTCATTCTTAGGAAGGAAACACTGACTGAGCTTAAACTTGACGCTATATGGTAACATTATGGTACTGTAAAAGTCATTTTCTTTTCATGACACAAGAAAAGAACTACAGTATTAGTATCAAAGATTGATGATGATTGATGTTTTATGGCCACTTTTGCGCACATTGTATGTTAAATGGGCCCAGCGACCTCCAAAGGTAACGAAGTGAAGTCAAAGATGAAACCCCCTTCAGATATGCCCATGCTGAGATTTGAACTCGGGTGGTAGTGATCTGTGATCCAACATGCTACCAACTAGACCATGGAGGCACCCTAGTAGCAAATATTGAAGAAAGCTATGTAAATCAAGAATGATAATAAGAAGATATTAAATGTCACAGAATGTTATCTACTAAAACCAACATCATACCCATTTAAGGAACATGATGACAAGAGTGCCAGTGATAAAAACACAATTTTAAAAGTGTATAAATTGTTAACTCTGGAAGGAGCCTAGGTGTCCTGAAGACTTACGGAGTCTGTCAGATGTTCAGCAACAATTTTCTTGCCATATTCAGAACTTTCCACTAAATCGAGGGGCGATGATCTCTTTGTATGGTGCTGTGGTGATGTTGCATTCACATCATTTACGTGACCTTCACCTTTTACTTCGTCTGTAGTCTGTGTTAAGGCAGATTTATGACAAAAATCAGTGTTTCAATTAAATATGCAAAAGTTAAAAACAAAATGCTGTCATATGATGATAAAATGTTAGATATTCATTACCATAATAAATATAATTTCTATTAAGAGGCCAGTCATAATTAATATAATTTTTACCAGCGTACAAGATATTCACTTTTTCATATATCCTCTCCCCCATGAAGATGGTGATTAAACATTCCACAATTGGTGTTTAGTTAATGAACCACTGCTCACATTATCTGTCAACTACTAAAAGTATTCAACAGATGGAGCAACTAGTCATTTTGAAGGTCTTTACTTGTCCCATAGTGTGAGGATAGGTGAGGAAGTGAATAATGGGTATTCTGTTTTTACATGCTTTTTTATTTTTTAAATAAAATGGATGTTGGAATCATACCTCCTTCCTCCCATCAGTGTACAGTTTGTATGCTTGTGAAAAGATGATAATTATGGGTGACCACTAAACTTTGATATCAGACATGGGGTCAATTTCATTTTATTAATTCCAATTCCTCTCAATTTCATTTGATCAATTCAAATTCATCAATTCCAATTCTTACAGGCTCTTCTTTTACCTACTACTTTTTACCATGAGTGGGTACTCCGGGTACCTACTTGAAATACCTACTCAGGGTAGTTTATATTCAAATTAGGATGTATGGAAGAAATATTTCTGAATTAAAAAATTAAATGGTAAATTAATTTGTGGATTTAATTTTTTTCTAGGAAACTCCAATTCCAAATTTATCAATTCCAATTCTAATTTTTAAAATAATCAATTCCAATTCTGGAATTGGAATTCTTGGTCAATTCCAATTCTGGAATTGAATTGACCCCATGTCTGATTCACATCATACATTTAATAAAAAATTGTCATGGAATATAACTGGTAAAATTCAACTGTTCCTAAGAGATCAGATCTGAAGAAACTAAAGAACAACCACATTGGACAATTAGACATGCTAATAACATACTATTTTATCTGCTGCACTGACATCATCAGAAATCTCAATATCAACATTACTACATTTTGATGTCATCTTATTCAGAACGGTATCCGTTTTCCAGGACAATGTCAGGTTACATTGTTTTTTGTATCTGGCTGAAACAGGCTCAGGTATGTTGGATATCAGCTGGAAAAAGATAAATTCCAATGAATATTAATTATAAATAGTGACTGAATTTAGCGGAAACATCTTTTGCAATTCTGGAAGCTGCTTTGTAACATTTTGGTAACAATTTCATCTACGTTGTTAGTGGTTGCTGCCTACCATAGAAGATAAATTTACCTTAGCATCACTTTCTTGTAAGATCACATCATTATGGCTGGTGGAATTGCCACAGGATGAATTCATATTATTAGTGGTGTTACCTTCCACATTTGTCAAACCTTTCTTCAGGGTAATCCTGAAAAATTAAGCTCAGTAATTGAAATTCACAAAAATGCTATCACTTACCAGGACCAAACAGCATGAAAATTGAACAAACCAAATGTGTCAAAGATCATATAGAAACAGTATGTAACAAAGTTTGGCAAAAATGTGGGTGGATCATAAGAACTTTCCATGCCAGAGATATGCACACTATGAAAACACTATGGTATAATAATAGTGCATATTTATATAGTGCCAGAACCAGGTAGCCCTGTTCTGAGGCACTGTACAATATTATTATCCTTGACTCAGACCTGTTTCCACCCAGCGCACATCTCAACTCCCAAGGGAGCATACAATGCATGCTGCCATTATAGGCACAAAGCATTACTCAAATGCATAGCCATCACGTCCTGTCAGATACTCATTTTTATGGATGAGTGAACCAATCGCCACATGACAACATTGCAGCTCTGGGAGATTCGAACCCACGACCCTTCGGCTACGAGTCCTACACTCTAACTAACTGTGCTATCACAGCTCGATGTGGTGCAGCATAGTCCAACCACACATAGATTACTGCTCCCAGCACACAGAGTTGGAGATATCCAGAAAATTGAGTCCCTCTTCAGATCATTCTCCAGTAAGATATATCCAATATCTGACCTAAATTATTGGGATTGACTATCAGCTCTCAAGATGTACTCACATGAGAGGATGGAATTATATACCTAATTATATACACCTGGAAAATTTTAGAAGGAATTGCCCCACATGTTGGAATAAAATCATACACATCAATAAGGCAGGGTTATCTGTGCCGAGTCCCACCCAAAAAACCCCAGTATGCATCTGATAAGATTAGGGCAATCAGAGAAGGGAGCCTTCAAATTAGGGGTCCACAGCTTTTTAACAGCCAGACAGGATGCTCCGTGACCAATTTCAAGCACAAACTTGATAAATACCTGCAAAACATCCCAGACAAAAAATACCAGGCTTCACAATCGAAACAGACACAAATTCCATCACATCTGTGAGGAGTTCCAGAGAAAGCTGAGTAATACAGCTGAGGCGGAGTGACCGACTTGGCTGAAAAGATCATACTCTCGAACTAACCAACTATGTACACCAGATAAAGGGTACTCTAACCTATCTCCCGTAGTTCCCATTGGTCTCCAGAATCCTCCATGTTTGTCCCAATACAGCTGAGTCATGTCCACATAGATAAACTGTTCTTCTGGATTTGTGTTCTTTATCATGGCACCTGTTGTGGCTGTCATAAAAACAAAGTTATCATAGATGAATATTATGTTTCCTATTCAAATAATTAATGTAACCGACATTGCAAGCCTTAATTTAAGGAATATACCAATGACGACTACACACGGACCATATATGTTAATATGTTACCTAAACAGGACAGTTAACCTGGTTTACTAAAGTGCAAATTAACAGTAATCCATTAGATTATATACAAATACACAACAATCAATACGCCATTTGTTGATGAATTCATTACCTGGAACTTCATCCATCTGTATTAAGACCAGGTCAGGTTCTGGTACAGATATAACTCGGCCAACATTTTGTGGCCCCAGTAAGACCTTCTCACCCAGACCTAAACAAAGTCACCATAAATATATACATCAATATCACACAGTAATTTATTTAATTAAATATTATGTTAACCAAACAGAGAGAGTCTCATGTGCAATAAATGTCATATAATGTATGGTTGTCTAGTAACAGATCATATACTGGAGTCATCTGATCATTTTCTGAATAGACTAAAATTCATTTAGGATTATTTGTAAATTCATAGATGATTAGAGATAAATGATTTTATCATATTTATATCCTCTAAGAAAACAGCCATGGTTACTATTTATTTCTAAATATATGTAGATATAATGTCAGGACTGTGTACCGTTCGTTTAGATGTGATACCTTAGTTGTTAACAATAAACTAATTTAGAATACGTAATATAAAGTAAAATGTATAAATCATGAAATCAACTAACTTGCTATAGGTATGAATGGCCGTCTTTCGTGTTTGCCACTTTTCAGTCTTGCTGTTTGTTTTTCTGGACTAGTACGACCCGTTAACAGATAGTGACAGTTGACTACAGGAGTACAGTGTGTATGACGTGGTATGGCCATTTTTGTCTTGAAGACAACAATAACATATTTCATAATACAAGGTAACAGTTATGACACTGGCTTGATATGAATAACTAGAACTAATAAATAATACAATTCCTAAACCAAACATATTTTACAACATTAATTTAATAAACACACACACACACACACAAACAAACAAGAAACACTTACATTGAGTATATAGTTTCTTTGGTTTGTCCTGTCCTTTGTTGTATTGAATACTTTCTGGTTACTTTGTTGTAATGCAGACATTATCAAGTCAGACACATTTTCTAATATGATCTTTTCAGAGCACTGCAATCATGAAGTTGTAGATTGACTTTAATGCAATTATGTATATGATTGTTGAATTAAAATGGACTATATTTTGCACAAAATGAGGGAACAGTTTGCTATAAACTTTAAAAACATATTTAACATTAATTATCTTCTTAAACATGGCAGATCTTATATCATTAAATCAGTATGGCTGTATCAAAGATTTCTTGCAAGATAGCAAATAATTATAAACAAGAGTAAAATACATTTCCTTCAAATTTTCATTCAAGCATTTTGTTTATAGGCCTGTTGATATACCAACCCCATCTTTCTCCAGTTTTTTCATCAACTTATGAATCTTTTCTATAATAACAGGATCTCCAGTTGCTACAGTTACCAAACTCATGATGCCTGAAAATAAACTACACAGTTATGTCATATTTATTTTCACTGATGTTACCATCAACAGTTATTATTAAACAGAATTCATCACGTATTTGGAAGCAGTAATACTGATGTAACTGAGACACTACCTGCATCTCTACACAAATGATGGAAAAATCCTGGAACAACACAGAGCAGTTGTACAACTTCTGATGCTATCAGTGACTTGGAGTCACTGAATCTGAAATGAATAGAATTAAAAATTAGGTCAATTACAAGTGAAAACAACGACATTAATTAAGAGGATGTTAATATCTCTAAGAAACGATCAATTATAATTATGTAACCTGAGGGACAGGCAGCAACAAAATGCTACCCAAAATATTGACATTATACAGAAGATCTGTGACTTCTTGCCACTATTTCTACTGACAATACGGGAAAAGAAATGAAGCTTAGAACATATCACTCACACTTGATAAGATCTGCGCGTGTTACTGGTGTCTGAGAACATAAGGCTCTGAGAAAGTCGTATCAGCTCAGATACAGAGTAATACAAGCAGAGGTAGAGTTTGTCATAAAGGCCACCATCCTAAGGGCGATAGAGAGAAAATAATGTAAACACGATACGACGGTCTAAATATATTGTTTTAGTTTACAGTCGATACAAACATATGGATCTAGCACAGAACAAAATATGACACACGCGTTTTATCCGTTTAACAATATCTACCTCTCCAGTGTCCTTATCCACTTTTACTGTGCTGAGTAACAATGACACAATGAGACATCTGACCTCTCTCGGCAGCAGAAACAAGGCCATTATATCTGTATCGCTGTAGGAATCAGTTCATTGAATTATAACATGTAACACACAGGGCACAAAAGACCCGAAGGTAGCCCATACTTTTATTCAGTGAGATAAAATAAGATTTTCACAGCAAAGACGCACAATATAGCTGGAAATAATAGCAGGTATGGTCATTTGGGTTAATAGTTGATAACAATATCTTTGGGACTATCAAGAATCCACTTAAAATCTGTCTTTGTAAGCAAACTCAAATATAACAAAAAGGTTAATCTAACTCTAAATAACATGGATGGGGAGAAGGTTAATAAAAAAGCATTACATTTTAGATAAAAATCACAGATTCTGCTCATTTCATTACAGAAAATATTTAATAACAGAGGCCAAATGACGATGTCACGTTTTATACCTTACCCGACTTTATCCAGTTGGGTGCATGTTATGGTCTCCTGCATCAGTTGTATGGGAATGGCAAATTCTAGGGAAGCCTGACGACGAAGGATAAATAAATAGGAGCAAAATGAAATAGGTGAGTATTTAAAATAACTGAAAATAAGCACAGTTGGTGTGAAGAAAAAACAAACAAGCATCTGATAATAACACAACGAAAAACTGAAAATGACACATCCATAGCCACTTAAATATTCTTTCACCTGAATGTAACACAAAGAACTAATCTGGAAATAAACAAAATGTTGCTTGATAAAAATTGCAAAAACAAAAACTGCTAGTTTGTGGCTCATATTAAAGCAACACTAAATGGACATTAGTATATTGTAGCTAAAATTGTGTATCTTATCTCTAGAAAACGTCTCATAAAGTCACAGCTCAATTGACACAATAATTAATGGTATATATGATTTATATTAGAGGGAAGAGTTATTATGTAGAAGTAGGTGTGTGTGGGTCTGTCTATCTGGCTGTGTGTCTGTCTGTGTACAGGTTTAAACACACCCCAGCAAATGACTGTTAAATAAAGTCTGACTGTACTAAACAGATCAAATCTCAGCCAATAAGTGCCCAGTATTCAAGAAATCATAACTTTGCATGCTATAGAACATTAACAAGTATATATATATATATATATATATATATATATATATATATATATACTTGTGTATAAGACAATGTTTTAAACCTTGAAAAATGCACTTTTCCCTACTCGTCTTATACACGAGTCATCGCAAAAAAACAATAATAGGTAAAATTTGTTTTTTATGTTTCAGGTAGATCTACTCATGTTTCTACTAAACAGTTCAATTTAATTTACAATTATCAGCAACAGTTTTGTATTTTAATTTGGTTCATTAAAGTTTAAAAAACATAAAGCTGTGAGTACAGGCAATAATTAACAATTTCAGCATCATTAGTCTTTGGATTTGAAATCAATTCTACATACACGTATCCCTACCACTAGTTCGACGTTCTTGATAATTTCAACATGACAAGTCAAAAAGATAACACTATTTTTCGTAAAATAATATATTTTAAATATTTTAAATTCTGTCTCGTCTTATATTCAAGTCAGGCAGTTTCCAGCGATATTGACTGATATACTGATCTCATCTTGTATACGAGATCGACTTATATACAAGTATATATAGTATATATATATATAATCAACTTATATACAAGTATATACAGTATATATATATATATATATATATATATCAAATTCACATATTACTCAAGCCTTCAAGAATTACATGGCAGAATCTAAAAACAGTTTATACATCTCTTCCTTGTCCACTAGAAAGTCAAACCAAAATCTTCACTCATACAGTAAAATACTGTAATTAGTACCTGTGTCATGGCCCAAATGATATGGTGAATGTACATTTAGGTATAGGAACCATCATTTGTGAAACAGGTTTTCAAGGTATACCAGAAATTCATCATCTCTTGAAAAGTTTAAATTATTTCTTAAAACTTATAAGTTCTAAACTACTTTTTTCTTATATACCATATCCACTGCCAACATTCTAATTGGATTTTTAAAACATGACATTTAAGGTTTCAATGTAGAGTTCATATTCAGTATTGATATTTGGATACCAATTATCAATTATTCAAACTCGTATTGGAATGCTTGGCACAAAATTAACCAGGAATCAGATTTCAAAACTTTTAAATGTATTCAGATTGTGAATACTTTCACAAATAATTTTGCACACTCTATAGGACATGTAGAAATATCGATGACAATTGATTCGGAAAGCAATAAATTACAGACCATATGCATATAGCTGTGGAGTAATTCTGTAGGGAAACATCCCATAAACCTAAGTATGGGTCAGATTTAAACTATCAAACTAGAGGTATTCAGTACAATGTTCTAACCAATGCATTATTGGAGAAGACATGCAAGCGATTGTCTTGATTAGCCCAATCACTCGAGAGATAGGAGAAAATTGCTAAACATAAATATATGGAAGAAAAATGTTAATGTTACAGTTTTATGCCCATTTTTGTGCACAAGCTAGGCTAAAATGGTAATGAGGTGAAGTGAAAGATGAAACACTCTTCTGATATAGCATGGCCAGGGTTTGAACCCTGGTGGTATATGGAAGAGATATGGAGCACATGTTGATGCAGCTAGGAGTGCACTGAAGTGTGAGGAGGACAAACATATTGTGGACTGACTGTCAAACATTGTACATTATTATTGTTGACAGCATGAAGGGAATGAACTCTCTCATAAATATTAAGACTTGTATTCTTCAGTAAAAGTGGGATGACACTATGTCGGTTTTAATTGCTTCACTGACAGCATATTAATGGATCTCATTGTTAAAATCATTGTGTGTTTGTAGCTTTTGTAAGATGTACGTGTAAATATTTCTACAAATGTGGGAACACACACATACACACACACACACACACACCCCTCTTACCACTAGTAAAAGTAGCATCATGTTACATCTAACTCTGTTTATATTTCTATCTGCTAATAAGTCTTCTAGGAAAGTTTTGTTGTTTGATATCAGCTGACCAATTCTGAAAAAACAATTACCTTTCAAAGCTGGATTCTAAACAGTGCAACCATTAACTTAATATACACATACAACAAATATATGGCAATAACAATAATATTAATCGATTTCATATTTAATAATTATCTGCACCTTAACTAATTATAAACAAAAGGTATTGATTCTTTAGCACACTTTCAGCATTGAATGATTTAAATTATCTAAAATAAGACTGAAAAGTTCTATATCATCATGATTACACTACATATTTGTTTCATACAGATCAGGACATATCGGCTATTATAATGATACAAACTTTGGTATGGGTAATGTTACGACTGGTTTTTAAGGCTGGAACTTGTTATCATTAATCCAATTAACACTAACAGTATATTCACATTCGCAGTTATATTGATGCCCAGACCAGGTAAAATCTATAATACAACAAGTATCTGAAAAGGAAACTTGTGGCACAAGAAAAGTATAAATTTTGAATTTACAAATGTTTCTTAAGCTATAGAATTAAAATTATTAAAAAAAACCATCTGAATACGCAACAAATGCTCATTAAGAGGGTAGATTATATCATATTAATAAAGATACAATCTTGTCTTAATAAAGCTAACTAAATGATAAAAATAGTATACATACATATATATATATATATATATATATATATAGCTAAATGTCATATAATTAATGCTAGATAATAACAAAATTATAAAATGGATACAAACCGTTTATTGTATCTGGCTTCCAAGCAAATGTCTTCTTGCATGCTGTATGCTAAATATTTAAGTCTTCTCCTGTCCATTTCTGTAAAAAAAAGCAAATTAAAAGTTGAAAAATTTATATACAAACCCATAGGAATATATATATGTCTTGCAGCTTAGTATAATACAAGACATCTGTTTGACAGTGATATATTATTCTTTAAATGCTGATGGCTGATAAGATGAATATCAACCAAGTAACTAGTCTTAACAGGAGCTAAGCAGAGACACTAATACTAATAACAATGATAGCATATTCAATAAATATAAACCTGCTTAATGTTGGTAAACAAGTTATTGTACATCGTACTGTATCATGTCCATTAGTGCATCATATCTTTAATAAAGATATTCAACATAAAAAAGATATTCATCATACTGAGAAAATAGTTCATTCTAATCAAGTAGTGCAGGTGAGTAACTTGGATAACTTATAGTTAGGTGAATTTTAATAACATTGATCATGCAAGTGTACATATGCGTTCTTTGATGTCACCAATGGTTATTGGATTTACAACCATGTATTCATGATGCTGGTTAACAAATCAAAAGTACATAAAATAATCTCACAAATCTGATAACAGGGTTGTTTGATTGAAATCATGATTTGAATAATTTTTTACGTAAATCATGTGTCTTTATTTTTATCATGTTTTATTGATTATTTTGTAATCATACATTCATCAATTAACTTGGGAGTACAAAAAATGAAATGTTATTTAAAATCAATTGCGTGTGTGTGTATGTCTCTCTCTCTCTCTCTCTGTGTCATTCCCGGTGAAAAAATTGATATTCACTATGCACTTGCTGACACCATGAGTTTGAATGACTGGATCAACTTTTTCGTGAATGACGACAATGATTCGAATTTTGAGGGATTTTAAGCCAAGACTTGACCTCGACTTATACGGTGAGCATATGCCGGAGGAAAGAATTACAGGGTCAAAAACTGACCTTGACTTATCTGCTGGGGTTGACTTACATGCGAGTATATACAGTAAATTTAAGCATTTAGGGGATCATTGAGTCAATTTTAAACACAGGATAGGTATACAAGATGAACATTCAAGATGAATAGTTATCTTATGTTGAAAACATACCAGAAACAAAACCCAATTATGCAGTTTTTGAGACTACAGTATTGTGTAATTTACAGCTGACAATTTATCAATATATATTAATTCTTGTCAAATTCAAAATTCAGAAACAGGATTGTGTGTGGATACTTTGAGACTAAAGCTGCGGGAAAACATTATGTGCTGCAACATCCAAGAAATGCAGGGACTTGTCCCCAGAATAAATAAATAATAGTTTTTGTAACCTGATACTATGTTAATAATCCAGCACATTTCAAATGCAGCACATAAGTCCTATTTAAATGTAACTGAAAACAAATGAATGTATTCATGTTACAAACCAATGATTTCCATTAAGCTAGTTTAAATATAAAACCCATAATCGGTCCTGTGTTTGATCCAGTGTTAGGAAGATGGTGTACAGTTTAATACTGAATTTACAAGATATCTTTAATATAAGCTTTGACTGAAGATAGCCCTGTTTTCTGTGTTGATTAAAAATACCTTGGATGCCCCTCTTGATTATTCTAAATGTATTACTGGTAGTTTACAACCAAAATTAACATAAATAATAAACCAATTCAAGCTTGAATATTTGTTGTTTTTCTTAACACTATATTGTTCACCAAATGTATAAATAAATAATTAATTGTATACAGCACATCATTATGATGATGATGATTGATGTTTTATGGTCACGTTTGTGCACATGGTAGGCTAAATGGGCCGAGTGACCTCTGAAGGTAAATGAAGTGAAGTCAAAGATGAAACAAACTTCAGATATGGCTATGCTGAAATTCGAATACAGGTGGTAGTGATCTGTGGCCCAACAAGCTACCACTAGACCATGGAGGTGCCCTTACATCATTATGCCCCTTAAAATAAACAAAACCTGAAATTTGTCCAATATTTTAAGCAGAAATAGACTCCTCCCAGACAAGAAAGCCAACTATCATCAGCTGTTAGTGAGTATCTAGTGTATACAACAGCATATGGTGATAATAGTTTAATTTTCAAGGGTGAGGCAATGTCAGTGTCAGGTAACAAAAATAATGTAAAGTGCATACAGATGGGTGCTAAAAGGTTATAACAGTTAACAATGTATGCAGGGCATCTAAATCAACATTAGACTTACCAGATAGAGAGTGAAAACAATATACAAAATAATTTGATATTAAATATTTGAGAATATTCTATGTTTAATATGCGACATAGCTGTTCATAATTTATTATATGACACAAAAACTATCAATTTCATAAAATATTGATAAAAATAAAGTGATTAACTTCTGTCTATTTATTTGAAGATTTCATACTATTTCAACATGCAATATAAAAACTGTCAGGTAAATTAAAATGTTTAAATTTTCCAGCAAATAATGGTTCTAAAGTTACATTTTCATACTTTATGGAATTATATTTGTAGAAATTCTGTCAAATGTTACCTGTAATAAACATTACCATATTGTCAATGCAAAAGAAAGTAAAGAATTCTGCACGACTGTTATATTATAGCTGGTGTTAATAAATAAAAATTGTTTGTAGTAAGGTGAAAGATATGAGGTCTTTTATACTTTCTATTCACGTTGGTCTGATTATATACACAAAACAATATAAATAACTAAATCTTACCTGTATTCAGACTTGCATTCACCGGAAATCTCCTCATGAGATGATCAGTCTATACAAAGATCAATAGCAATCAAAAATAGATTATCATCACAGAACTTGATGGAATTGTAACACGTACTTGAATTATTATAATAAAATAGTATTACATTAAATCAGAGATATTTTGAAAACTGCTGATATCTGGAGTGACATCAGTTCACTTACTCTTTCACCAAAGACACCCGTCACCTGTATCTGTTTCATTTTAGTCGGAGTGAACACCTCTTTTGACATTTTGTGTCTCTGTATAAGAGAGCAGTAGAAGAGAATAATTTCTTTGCATTAAGTCTATTGATATTTACTCTTCAAATTAATTAGCAGACTATAACTGTAATCCTAAAGATAAGAATAGCAGCTAGTATACGTACAACAGGCTTTTCAGTCAGTGCTGAATCCTCAAAGAACTGCTGTACCTGAATCCTCTCAGTTGCTGAAAGAACAATTTGTATTTGATGTAAAAATACTGAAACATGACAAACAAATTAGCCTAAGAGTAAGACTAGTTAGAACCAAAACATATCTAATGTGTTGTGTCATCAATAAATAAATTATATATATATAATATATATATATATAAACATACTGTATATGAATTAGAGAGACAGTAACAAATGATTTCAGTTAGTGAAATATTACATTTTTAACTGAGTTTGTGTAGGACAAATTAAATTACTCATATAATCAGTAGTTAGCATATTTTGCTTACATGTTACTATTCTCCCATCAAGCATCCAAATATTAGGTAAGGAGTCAATAACATGGATACGATCTGTCAATAATAAATATTACATAATGAGGTCATTAAAAATAAAACACTATGAAATATAACACAATGAAAATCATAGATTATGTGAAAACTCAACATGACCAAACAAATACATGTTAAAATGGCTATTTTGTTATTATATTTGTCTTGAATATCAGCTCTCTGAATAACAAGCATTAATGCTCCCTCAACTTACACTGATTTCATAAATATTAATATGATAATTGGGTTTCTTTTTTTTTGTTTGCTTTGCAAATAATACAGTCGAGAAGATCATGAATGCATGCCATTAAACAGATACAAAATATTCCAAAGCAGTTATACATTCAACACTAACCACAATTTTGTTGCTAAAAAGAACAACTTGGGGAAATGATTGTGACAAGATACCAGTCACAGTCAGATACCCTTATCATACCACAAATTCAAGGGTGTGATTACAAATACCAAGACCAATGCTACCCAATACAGTGTGCCATTGCAGATTTTTCTCAAACAAATCTTCCAGTTGAGAATTTCTGATAAAGATACATAGATCAGATGATGCCAAATTTAAACCATAGGCTACAGCCTGCTTCACCATGTATATGCAAGCCAAAGTTCATTGGATTATTCCCTTCCTAATTGAAATTATTATAACATTAAAGAATCTAACAGTAACTAGTAAGACACAAAACTCGCAGTAGAGTAGAATATGCTCTTTCTGAAATGCTGACATTTGGAATGAATAATATTATCCCCAATATAACAAATAAACAAATGAAAGTTAACTTTGTTTGTTTTATATATATATGAAATGATAGATTCAAAAGTTAAACCACCATTAATCAAACAAATTTTTTAACCCATTTTAAATTGAAAGCTCTGTTTTCATAAACATCATATTGATAACCAGTTTATTTTCTGGGTTTCTGTTCTCTTCCCAAAAGAGATTTCTTTTTATCTCTCCTAGCCTAAAATATATTTCTCTCCATGGTAAGGCTGATAGAGAATGCTAATCCTGATAAAGATGATAAGAAATAAATACTATATGACAATAGCCATCTACGTCACCAGTGTTTCCTAACAGTTGATACTGCTGAAGCTTGTGCTGTCTAATCTTCTTAATTATAAACAAATTTAAAGGAAAAGTTGCTCTTACAAATTTCAGCAGCTGTCTGAATGTGACAAGAGGTAATACTTAAGTCATATTTATTTTAGTTTTTCCTAAACCTTTACAAGGAGTAATCATAACGACCCATTCATAATAATTGTTATGTGATAAACTATAAAATAAATTTCAGCACTGAATGTTTAAAAAGGTGGTATTAACTCTTTCTTTTCACACAACAACTTGTCCATATTATATGTGGCACTGGGAGTCACTTTACATACATTCCCAGCTGCCAATATAATCACAACTGAACAATGAATGTAAATATACATTTAGCCATACAAGATCTAGAGTTTCTGTTCACACCTGACTGACTTTCTATACAGGGTCAGCTTTTCTTTTTAATCCCACTTCAGAAGCCAATATTAGGATTATTACTAATAACTGTTTGTCAATATGTTGACCTAGAATGGGATGTTTTATTCATAACTGCGGCTCATAGTATGGCATTAACGACACAATTATGACTGACATCTGAAGCTAATTAGTAATTAAAATCAACAATAAAATAGCTGACTAACATTAATCAAATAAGAGGATTTGTATAGCATAACACACAGTTTATGTAATTCCAGATTAACCCACATTTGTTATTAAAAAAGACTCTTTTAGTGTGGTAGTAAATTATTGATCAACAACCAAACTATTTCTACTGTAAAAACAGAAGTACGAATAGACACTGCTGCAGCATCGATATGGTGGCTTTGAAGTTTCAGTTAAACACACAGCAATTAACACAGAAAGACCATCACACACATACATGTAATATGATGTATACCATAACATTAATTAAGTCAAAATCATCTTTCTACCATGCTCAAGGTGCACTGAGTAGGTGACGAAGGGGCTACTTCTGAGGTGAACAAGGGATCATCAGGCCACTGTAAATGTTTGATGGATGGAACATGCCAGATTGGAATACTGTTTGATGACACACAACTTTGCAGTGCAGAGCAACAATAATGATCTAACTAGCAGTTATAGACTCTGCTGGTTAACTCAGTGAAGAAAATACAGATGACTTATATTTAAATGCATCTTGTTGGGACTAATTATAATTTTTTTAAATTTCTTTTGAGAAAACCTTGCTAGTTACTTGGGAGGATGAAAAACACCTATGACTTTATGAGGCTAAAGTTGTGATGGTTTTATCGAATAGAACAATTAAGACCACATTGAAGTTTAAACAGACCTACGTATGTAAAGGTTATGAATGTGGTTGAACACAATAATAAACTTGATTGATTTGAAATTATGACAACATACATATTAGTGCTTATTTTGTAATGAACTAACTACTCAACTCGTAAACTAACATTTGGCTTGTATCCAGAGTTAAGTAAATTATCACTCATAATATGGATTATTGACAAGGTATGACAACACAGCAGCTATTGCTTGCTGTACTATCCAAAAATGTTCTTTAATTTGTGTTGACTAACAACTGGTGCCAGTTGATTACCCAATATATATACTATTTATGCCATCTGTAGTTGTACAGCACTTAAAACAAATGGGTTCAGTGATAATCTGGCTTATAATGGTGGAAATAGTCAGGTTAGTCATAAAAATTATAAAACAAAAGTCATGTAGTGCCCAGCAAAACTATATATATATATATATATATATTCATTCTGCCTTTTCAATAGCAGCCGACATCTGATGCTATACATCGTCTATTTTACAGTTCCACATCACCTATTTCATTGGCAGAAAACCAGTTGGCTAATTTGGATGAAAAAGTGGCCTAGAAACAGTAGAATGCACCAAACATTTTCAGGGCCACTACTGTGTTACTGTGACTACCACTACCCCACAGCCAGCCCATCACTGAACCTTACTCCCTCTAGCGATGCCTCTGCTATGACATTGTGTTGTTTTTGCAGGCCACCACAGGTGAGCTGCTGTCTACTTTTTGTAAGGGGTCATCTACTCTATTCCCTACTGAAAAGGTTGTTTATTAAACCAATTTATTTGTTTTTTTCAATCCCAGTATCTCTACAAGACAATATTACTGGTCCATGTAAATACAAAGCATGACTAAATGAAAGTATTGGCCTTGCTAGGCACTGTCACTCATACTATCCTGAAGGTGTTTTAAAATGCATATTCAATTCAATACATTTTAATATAATATATAATATTAAGATATAGGGAAATATTCACATGAAATGTTAAAATATAGTTATTTGTTCACTATACTTACAGTATGGATCTTTTTCTAACTGTGGATTCCCATGAAGGCTAAGATCTAGAATATGCATGTGTCGTAGTTTGGCCAGCTCTCCCCAACTCAGGCTGTTATTGGACAAGATAAGTGTACCAATGGCAACAAAACGTTGTAATCCATCGATAATTTGTATCTGGAATTAATCAGTACGGAAGTTAAGCTATTTATATTAATACATAATTTTAATGAAAGCAAACGCATATAGAATGTTGGAAAGGATAATGTTTGAAGCATTGCTTATATATTTACAACTGTTTACTTAAAGGAAAATGGTCATATGATATTAGATAAATACATGCAAATAAGGTTAAATAATATTAATATATATATATATATATATATATATATGGCAGAATAATATATGTGATATAAAGTCATTGCTTGTTATTAATTTCACTCTCATCTAAATACAGATACATAGCAACATTTAGCATCTGTAACTATTCTAAACAATATAGTTACATAAATGTTGATGATTCGTTAATATTTAACACCCGATTTTTAACATACATCATTGTTTGACAGATCCAACTTCCAAAGTTGACAACAACAATCTAAACCACTAACGTAGTCGATATTGTTGCCGAAGAATGAGAGAATCTTCAGTTTGGGGCATGACTGTAGTTTATCAATACAATCTGAAACGGGATCGAAAATAGTAAAAATCAGATAACATTGATAATGCTAATAAGCGATCATTTAAACAATATAGAGTAACGACACTTTTTTTAACCAAAGGTCATGATATATAAAAGCTGAGGCCTATAACATAGCATAAGATGAACTGAACCAATCTGATGGCTATATCTTCTGTATTGTAATTTGTTTCAGGATTATGGAAATCACACAACCCAAATATTTACTTATGTCATCCATTTAAAGTGCTAGTGTAATGCCATGGATGATGGTAATGATAAATATTAAAGAGATTATTTAATTTTAGGCTGTCAACAACAAGGCTAAATTAATAATAGATGGATTATATAATAGATCAGGCATCCAAAAACTGATGGCAATGGATTATTTATTGGTTACTTTTCAGCTATTCAACAAAACTAGTGAATACATTTGAAAATTATCATAACATATCTAGATACAGACTGAAAGGCCTTCTAAAGTGTTGGCATAGTTTCCTGATAAAATCACTAACGTTTGTGAATTACAGATGCATGGCTCTAAAGAAACTGTCAACATCTATGAAACTTGTGAAAGAGGTGTTTTGTACACCTATGACCATTACTGTGACTATCAGGCCACGAATCATGATTATGATAGGCTATGACTGTCATTTTCTGTGCATAGGCATAGAACATGATAGCTTGTGCCCAACTGCATAAAGATGCTGATTGATCACTTTCTGTCGGGGGTATTTCCACACTGATAATTGAGTTAGCGATGACGGGCAGATATTGGAGACTCACTCATTCACTCATTGAGTGAGTCTCCGATGTCTGTAATTTGGGCCCCCTGGCCTGGGGTTGGCTGAATTAGTCAGGCCTCAGGGTCATTCTATAATCATGTTTAAGAATTAAATTTTTTAAATTTCAAATACAGAAATCAGCAATAGTAATGTTTATAAGAATAATACACACAATAACCGAATCAAAATCTACCGGAATTATCGGCACACTTCTAACTTACCAATTCCCAAGTTCGACAGATCCAAGATTTCACAGGCTTGTAAGGGCTTCTGAGCCCGAGATCTTAGTAACTGTGAAAAAAGAACAATGACCTAGTATGTAATTCGCAATACGTTTCTTTCTGGCATTAAATGGAATATGCAATATTGTATTATTACCTGCGTCGTTATCTTCATTACTTGTATTATAATCCCATCTCGACTGAAGGTATGTTAGCTCCAAGTAATGTTTTGGTCAAATCACTATTTAGCAGTGTACATGAGCGAAATAAAATAATTCCAAAATATCTTAAATAAATATATAATAAATATGCAGAATAGTGCTGATGGGACGCGTACTTATTGACATTATAAAAAGTGGGAAATGTCTTCCAATTGCAGAATAATTAAGTTAACTTTACTTTACTAACTTCCAGTCAACGCGCATTAATACAAGCGAAGAGCACAAATGAATGAAACGCTCGATATGTTTACTATTATCATTGCGTCCCAAACCATGGCCACGCAAGAAATATCATAACGTCACCTACAAATATATACAATAAATTATACCACGATGTCTCAGACTTTGAAGTGTATGGATGTGCATGCATATATGTTCAAACTATATAATTTTCAGACACGACAATGACAATGAAGACCACAAAGTTGTTTGGTAACACCTGACCCAACATCAGTGTATATATCGTCTTGAAAGTCAAATAATGTTTATTATTGTCCATCAGTTCCCGAAGGTTATTGGTATTACCTCTCTGTATAACGTACCATGAAAACATTTGTAATCTATATGTCAATTATCTATAGTATGTGGAGGAATAAAATATTTACTCAAAACACTTCCAAAGGCACACATACGAATACTGTGAAATTGCTAATCGAATACGAATACCGAATATATGCAGGCTGCGTACAGAAAGTGCAAGAACGTACAAAATGTACCATTTGACACTACAACTCGGAGTAAACAATGTTTACGTGTATTTCAATGATGAGTTGGTACATACACATGATTACTACTACTTTGACGCCACACTAGATTCAACAGTAATTTCCTGTGGTTCAGAAGAATACATTAACACACACGCACACATACACACACGCACATACACGTGTCCATACCCCTGATGTTGATAAAAGAGCAATCACAAATTCAGTGTTTTTAACTTGGGTAGAAAATTAAAAATTATATATTTTTTTGAGATGTTGCCTTAACAACTATATTAAAAAGAGTGAGGCGTTTGTGTCGAAATCCAACTGGATCCCAACTGATAAAATAATAGACCCAAATACCAATGTATTTCAAACTTCACATCAGAAATAAAAAGCTTAACAATTCTGAAGGAAAATAATAATATACACCAGCTGGATTCATTAGCCCTCTGAGATATCATCAAAAATAAGAGTTTAGTATCTAAAAATGCAGACAAAGGTTCAGCAACAGTGATAATGGATAAAAGGTAGTATTTACCTGAAGGGTATGGACAACTAAATAATACTCACCACTACCAGAAAAGTTGCATAAATATTAAATAGATTGAGAAATTCTGATGTTATCACAAATAAACAATTGCAATGAAGCACCATTCTTATATGAACAAAATATACTTACGATTTTGTAGATAAAATTGCAAAGCTAATAATTCCTGAAGAATGCTTGCTTATAACATTAGATGTTGAGAGCATGTATACAAATATTGACCATTCTAAAGGGCTTAAGGCAGTGAGTGAAGCACTTCAATTTGAGGTCCCTTAAATAACGGTATAATGCAACTCCTTGAATTACCATTAAAAATAACGATTTTATCTTTAATGGGCACTGGTATATTCAGGCCACTGGCACTTCAATGGGCCGGGATTGGGCCCCTCATTATGCCGACATATGCATGGCTAAATTTGAGAAGGGGGCCCTATATAAAGCAGCTTTAAAACCACATACATACTATCGTTATCGAGATTATATATTTATGGTGTGGCACCACGGAAAAAGGTTTTTTTGTGGATTTTTGGATAGTTTAAATAATCACGAACTACTGATTAGATTTAAAGCTACATTAAGTAAACAGAAAATTGATTTCTTGGATACAACCATATTTAAAGATCCAGAAAATGAAGATTGATTATTAACAGAGGAAACGTTTTATTAAACAATGTTTCCTGGAGCGCTGAATAGGTTTTCTATTAACACATCTCCTGTAAAGCAAAACTCTTGCCTGCAGTATATGTCAACCGAAGCCGCAACAAACATTTTTTACAACCGAAACTAGTCGTGCTATTTTGGGCTGAGCGAAAATATTACTATTTCTGCTATTGTCAGAGGTATTATGATTATTACCATAATATATATTATATGTACTAATATATATGCTTTATTTCCAATTATAGCTGCATTATATTTGTAATAATATATATAATCTGCTTTCTATTTAGGTAGTAGTCGTTTGGTCACAATTCTGTAAGTATAATAACCATAATGAAAACCTGAGTCCACGTCTTTGTTATATGTAACATAACCCCCCCCACACACACAAACGCACAAATGCGCACGCGGTGAGATATTTTCCATATCCCAGAAAGAAAGTCGTCTCTGATATCAGCACGCTGACAAATCGCCACCTGTGGGCGTGACATATTTGTCGCGTACGAAAAGCGAATTAGCTGGTTCCCACAGGCTGATGAGTAGACCAGACACATGCTTAGGTATACGCACACATTTATCAATATGTGGAGGTATGGAACATTTAATATTTAGATTAATGTATGTATAGTTGTATTTAGATTTATGGAGGTAGGTTTCGAAGGATGTTTAGATATGTTGATGCTTTGTGCCTGTTGCCTCTTTATATGTACCCTAAAACACGCACGCACGCACGCTCGCACGCACGCTCGCATCGCACGCACGCACGCACGCACGCACGCACGCACGCACGCACGCACGCACGCACGCACGCACACGCACGCACGCACGCACGCACGCACGCACGCACGATGACGTGACCTAGGCTTTGATGTAAGCAGTTTCTTTTACTATATATACATTTGTATTTGCATGTTTTAGTGTATTTTTATTATTATTTAAATTGCCTTTTACCTTCTTTTACCTTTTATTGTTATTCGTTTATGTTTTACGTCCTTTTATTATGACGTAGATGACGTAGCTCATAGACGTAAAATTGGACAAAATGACGTTCGCTGAAATTAAATTTATTCTAGGAAAGTGGCATAATGGAGAACTTGTTGTAGGCAGAAATGACCTAAAGCGGATATATATATATATATATATATATATATATATATATATATATATATATATATTAGTACAATGATTTACTGACAAACGATGCTATTTCCAGGCTAAAAGTAGACGGATATAAGTTTTATGTCGTATGACACGATTTTATAGTATTTTAAAATAGGGAGTGGAATCAACGGGAATCTACGTTATATCTTCAATTAAGGAAAGCCATAATAGGCGTTTGACATTCTTTCTGTAATTGGATGAGAAGACTTTGGTAATATCAACCTCTCGCTCTTATTACATAATGCGCTAAAAATCTTCGGATCAACACTGCCGCATAACCTAGTCTTAGCATATTGAAATAATATAGGAATGTTAACGTAGTGTTTTTATTATATATATAAAATATGACGTATTTTTGGTCTGCAAATTGCAGTTCAGCTTCTGAAAAAGAAATATATTCACTTTTTAGTTTGTACACTCGTATTTAGTTTGAGGTTATAGAACAAGTTTAGGTGATCAAGTTATTTTTAAAGTCGTTAAATACTTTTTTTCAGTACAATGCCAGTTTTTTGGAATGTACTATTAACGAACAGTAACTGTGGAATAACCTTTTCTCGGAAGAGTTGTTCAGCAACAGCATTGGATGTTTCGTCTCCAATCTGCACTGGTTAGAGATGATAAAACAGCTGAAATATGTATATTGGTCACCAGTAAAAAAACTGAAGACACCAAATCAGCTTATGGTAGCCTCTAATGAACATATCTTATTTTGGATTATCGTCAAGTTTTGAAATAGACACCTAAAGAGACATCGCATACTTTTGAAAATTGCTCTCTACTTTTAAATAATTAAATATTGGTATTACCTGTACTACTTAAGTCGTTATATATATTTCCATTGGAAGCTTAGATTTACAACGATTTCGTTTAATAAATGGCACCCAAGTAGGTCTTCTACACGTGTAAGTTAATACTGGAATGCGCCAACAAATGATATTGGCTAAGATTTCGGCACATGTGTTGGTAGGGATATCAAACCGTTATATGTCAATACTGGGCGAGGAAGACGATGTTTATTGGGGGTACTCCATTAATTGCTCCAACGTTGCTAGGTTTCTTTAGGACAACATCATTTTGACGGCTATGATAAAATGGCAGTATATTGCTTACTTCCTAATTAACATAAATTTATACATCAAATTTAATTAGAAAAACAACTTATTAATTTTTCAATTTATAATACAGAATATAATAAATGTAAGCGTCACTAACTGTTTAAAAAATAACCCCTCCTTGCTAATTGTTATAATTATGACTTGTTCATCAGCCTATTGTTTTAGGTAGATATAATAAAAGTAGTAATGATGATGATGATGATGATGATAGTAATAGCAATAATTTGATATATAATATTATACATGTATAATCAAACATATCGCAAAGAAGGTAATTGGATTAATCTATATTTGAAAACAAACGTATCAGCCACTGTAAAACGGCATCTTTTATTGAGAATATTTTAAATTATTTGACTTTAAGGGGCTAGGTGGAGTATGAACCCACAGGTTGGAAGTTTATAGCACAACGCTCTAAGCACTGCGCCATCGGACCATCGCCAGTCGTGTTCTGGGAACCAAAAAAAGAACAGATTGGCTTATTCAAGAACATGTAGTTATACCTTTTCATAAACCTAAACGAATAAAGTGTTGAAAAGGAGAATGTCAAAATCACAATGATTATATTGAATAGATTCTTATGCTAAATAATCACACGTGATTAATATTCGTAGCAGTGACAGTATATGACTCAACACAATAGAAACGACTGGTTTCGACTTATTCAAGCCTTCTTCGGGTTGTATAGAATTTCTCAATACGACGATGTGACTAATAGTTTTTCAATGGATTTTTCCAATTAATTAATCCAGAAGGAAAGTATGTGGGTGTGTGTTTTAGGATAGATATATAGTGGCACTTGCTCAGTACATCAACCTATAAATATCAGAATAGTGCGGCTCGCATAGTGATAAATACTCGAAAATATGATCATAGCACTCCAATTCTTCAAAAAACTACATTGACTACCTGTTAGACAGCGTGTCCATTTCAAGATTGTATTAATAACTTATAAATCTATTAATGATATGGCGCCAGAATACCTGTGCGAACTGGTGTCCATTAGAAAGTCATCCCGAAAACTCAGGCCATCCAGTTATATACTATTGCAAGTGTTAGTGTCTAGCTCAAGTCATATGGTGATTGTGCGTTTAGTGTTGCAGACCCCACTTTGTGGAATAGGTTGCCGGCAAATATTAGAAATGCGTCTTTTCTTGAACGTTTTAAATCTGTTCATGTATTTCAGCAAGAGTCATATGACGATTGCGTATTCATTGTTTAAAATAGTGTTTTTGCTGTAAATGGTGTAGATGTACTTCCTCCAACATTTTTGAATATTACGTTGGTGATGTTTGGGCTGCATAGAATCGACAGTAAACCTTCTGGAGAAATACATTTTTGTTATGTTTATAAAATCGGGCAGAGTTTAGCAATCGAGTTAAACTTTACACCATTTAGAAGATACACAGTGAACAGTCAATTAATTAACCCTTAGTTCAAGAAATGTAGAACGAGAATGTGCATAAGATAAGTATGGGCATTAAATTCAAAGTGCACAATAGCCATTTCGTTGTAGATTATTTCGTTTGTGACTGAACACGTACCGCTTAACCCCGCTTCAACAAGGAACCGCCCCCTTAATAATCACCATATTATATAAAATAAATAAAACAAAATAGCCAATTATCATAAAATTTCCTTTCTGTATATCAGATAGAAAACAACACGTATTCATTAGGAATTTAGTATAATAAGAAAAGATAGTATATTGCCAAAAGCCTATTATTTCAAAGGGAAATTGAAGTGTATTGTGTTACTACCGACAGGAAATAAAGTGTGCGTCTTGCAAAAACCAGGTATAGGTTTTATACACCTGAATTTAATGAAGCTAATACTTACTCTAACAGCCCACCTTGTTAGTGTTTATATATATATATATATATATATATATATATATATATATATATATATATATATATATATATATATGGACAGATGCATTATCCTGATGTTTTAAGATTTACGATCTACTTTCTGCACATAGTTGGCTAAAAGGGGCGAAGGACATTCAAAGGTACAAAACACAAATATTGAAACATACATATATATATATATATATATATATATATATATATATATATATATATATATATATATATATATATTCTGCATGCTCCGCGTGTGCGTGCCTGCTGCGGACCAATTGGGTTAATAACGTTGGTCTATATCATATTCTTAATGATCAACTTATGGAAGTAAGGAAACTTCAGATGGGTATTTTACTTAAAGTAAACTTGTTTGTTTCATTTTTCATTTACTTAAAGAAAACTTGTCTGTGACGTGTTTTCTTAACTTAAAGAAAAACTTGTCTGTGACGTGTTTTCTTAACTTAAAGAAAAACTTGTCTGTGACGTGTTTTCTTAACTTAAAGAAAAACTTGTCTGTGACGTGTTTTCTTAACTTAAAGAAAAACTTGTCTGTGGCTTTGTTCTTGTGGATTTCTGAGAGAGGCGGTATATTAATTTTCTTTTCTAGGTTAAATAATTCATGCTTATATCTTTATATATTAAAGCGCCTTAGAGCAATTCAAATTGAATAAGGCGCTATATTAAATATTACTACTACTGTTATTATTTTTGTTATTATTATTATTATTTCAGTTCGATTGTTGTCATCATTAGCCATTGACAAATACACATCGGTAAGTATAGAGTGTAGTGTCAGTGTACGGCGTATATAAGAAAGTTACCAAGATTTACATTACCACATTAAGGTAAGTATCATGTTATAATGAATAAGATAAACGCTGTTCGTTCTATTGTTGGCATGAACGCACACATGTATGCACGTATGAACGAGCGCTGGTGTGTCTGTGTGTGTGTGTGTCTGTGTGATTCAGTCATTCAATGAATAAATCAGCCAGTCAGTTTATAATATATAATATAAAGGCTGAAATGGCAGTTTTTACTTTTACGCTTATGGTCTGTAATTTATAGCTTCCCCACGGAGACTAATTCTAACTAAATTTAGAATTTAGAATATATGGCATGTTTGGCGTTACCTGGCTAGATGAACAACTCCTCCTATTATAGTGCCACGACCGAGGCGTGAATCTCCGACCTCCCGCACATAATGACCATAGCCACAGGTAAATAACCTGACGCTCATCCTATATGCTCATGCTATTATCATTATCTCCACAATCAGTGTTATACACACTTATTTCAGACAAAACGACAAATGTAGGATATTCTATTTGTTAGAATAATGGCGACAGAAATTGATAAATACTGATTAAAAGGCCCCGAAATAGGCCAAGAAGAGTATCCCATTAAAAACAGGTGTAATTTTTAATTAATGAAATTAAATACTTTTCCTCAACTAAATTAATTAGAGTGTCACAAATCGGAAGTTTATCGGGTTATATTTAGAAGATACTGACCGTGAAGAAAAAGAGGCAGAAGAAGGAGAAAAAAGGTTTTCAGAATAATATAACAGAATGTATTAAACATGTTCAATTACTTCCACGACCACCATCATTACTATCATCATCATCATCATCATCACCATCATCATCGTCGTCGTCGTCGTCCTGGTTGTTTATGCTATCATAATTATTATCATTTTATTCTTTCCAATTATCTTTGCTTCAGCATTTTTTTCTTATATTTAACACGACATATCATTTATTGTTACGTACAAAAGGATAAATATTAATATGAAAAAACTGGAGCATCTGACATTGTCCCTGAGATATGCGATTAAACGGCTAAGATGAGGAGAGTTTGTGCCCGTTTTTGTTTCCAAGAACATAATTTGTAATACGAGAGAGAGAGAGAGAATCGCCACACCGAAAAAGGGCATATGTACAAAAATACCGAAATAATGAGCTAACCAGCAATTTGTGCATGTTTGTCGCCATAAGACATCCACTGTTTATAGACCAAACTAACAATGTGTAGACGTAAAACTGGCGCATCTGGGTATTCTTTATGAGAGCAATCATTTTCGTTGTCTATATTTGAAATTGTGTCCAAATATCACGATGGCCAGTTTCGTGATTGGCAATATATCAAGTCTTCCATAATACTTATAATCGCTAACATTAGGCGAGTTGACAATAAGGTTAAAGGCGTTTTCTTTGAATTAGCCGTGTCCTTGCACTTGTTCCTAATCACCTAATCATCTTGTGAATTAGAACTTGGAATAAATGACAGCTTTTATAGAATTTGCCGTAATTATTTCGTGGAAGACGAAGTAATCTTGGAATCTTTTCCTGATACAATAACTGAAATTTACGGTGTATTCATTGACAGGTAATATGTTCCACGGAATTGGTCGAATGATTAACACCGCAGAGGCGACAACTACGAAGTAACCATGGAACACAGCACAGACAACGACACGTCATCTATTCCTGCAACAGAAGCAGCGGACGAGACCAGGTTGAAGATCATTCTTGAAAATGGACCGATATTCATAAATAGGATGGAACAGGTGATATTTACCGTTTACGTCGTACTTATACTGACGCTAACATACATTCTTGGCTTGACATTCTTGCGCTTAGTTCTGATCGATCGTCAGTTCCATAGGCCGTATTTCGTAATCCTCGTTAGTAGAACCATCATCGACATCATTACGAGCACCACGGTGTGCGTCAGCGTCATCTCGTTGTCAATTTTGGATTGGAACCCATTCATAGGCCATCACTGGGGCTGCTTGGTACACCGATGGCTGAGTTACACGTTGATCCTGGCCAGCTCGCATAACATTTGCTTGCTGTCGGTGGAACGTATTGTCTACTTCTATTGGCCATTCTGGTATGTACGCATGGTAACCAATCGGAGGCTGGTAATGATAGAACTACTCATAATACTCACAGCCTTGATGTTCGACATACCTACGACGATCCACCTGGAAACGTACTTCTCCGTGGCGGCATTTCTCTGCCAGGTGACGACGAAGCGTTCGATGCTAATGACCCAGATGGCGCTGTTTTTCTTCCCGGCCATCGTACTCGCCGCCGCAGCACTCATCTCGCTACAGGCGTTAATACTGAAACTGAGGCGAGCCAACGCCGCCAGTACCATAACCATCGAGCTGAAGCCAACGGATACCCAAGGACGAGACAACACCCCGAGAGCTGAGCTGTCTCAGCCTGGCAAAACGATGAAGCTCCCAAAGGATCCGACCGATCATGCTGGCACTTATTCGAATCCGGAAGACGTCATTAGAGTAAGAATCCGGTCGACCATAAAGCTAATAGCCACCATATCCGGATCATTCTGGCTGACGTACGTGCCAAGCATCATCGGATCGATTTTGTTATTTGGCGGAGCCAACAACGTGGAATGGGAGTTGACTCTGTCCATCAAAAAGAGAATACTAAGACGTTTTTTCATCTTCATGCCATTCTTGGCTACCTGCGCCAATCCAGTCATATATCTATGGATCAACCAATCGCTTCGGAAGAACATTAAGAATAGTTTCAAGAGATGTTTTTCCAGGAATAGGGTAGATAATATGTCTATGTAAGAAACCCAATTTATCAATTCAGCATTATTATAAATATTTCAATATGTAACATATAATATAATTTTCTTTCAAAAAGTCTTCAAAATTATTTAAAAATTATATTACAGCTAAACATCTGATTTAATTCTGATTCCTCAATTTTACATTTAAATGTATTCATAATCACATTTTTGCTTCAACTTAACTTTCGCCCTTGCTACCTCGGCAATGTATTGTTGAGACTGATATATATATATATATATATATATATATATATATATATATATATATATAATTTCACTACTATCTGTTTATAGCGTATACTGAATGTTATGAAGCAAAGTACACTG
The DNA here is from genome assembly GCA_025642065.1 of Paralvinella palmiformis. Taxonomy (NCBI): domain Eukaryota; kingdom Metazoa; phylum Annelida; class Polychaeta; order Terebellida; family Alvinellidae; genus Paralvinella; species Paralvinella palmiformis. The sequence goes on along the minus strand of JAODUP010000754.1, from coordinate 23,514 downwards.
TGGAAGAAAAGGGAAATGTTAAGAGAAATGATATAGTAATAACTAGAATATCTCACCAAAATTAGGCAAATTTAGTAGAAAAATATTTACATTTGATGATGATAATAATAATAACAATATACAAAATTCATATAGCGCCCTATATAATCTATTAGAAGGCTACTCCAAGGTACTTATCAGGGCGTGTGCCAGTGTTTTGCAAGCATCCAATGTGATGTACCGCCTGATATGACCAATATTACGATATAATAATAATAATATAATAGTATCAAAAATAATTAATTTTACTTAACAGTATTATTTCTCGGATGTGATCAATTCCGAACAGGTTTATATTAGAACATATTTGTTCTTTTGAAAGGAAGTAGGATCTCTAAAATCTAGATGAGCTAGGTTGTGGGATAACCTTTTAATAGACAGGGCCTTACAGATATAATCACGAGACACTGCTTCTGGTGATAAATGAAATATTTGTTAGTAAATGTTTGAAATGGATCAATTGGGTCTCATCGCTAGCCAATTCGTTTATTTAATTTAAATATTGGCGTGACATGACAATTGATTCGAATATTTAGTATTATGCGAGCCGCGTCATTTTCAATTTCCAGATGATAATTGATGTTGTAATCACATCTGGCGATGTCAAAAGTAAAACCCAATCTAACAAGGTTAGGGACCACCGCCAGATGTTATTGTATCAAACATACCTTTAAAGAGTGGTTGTTCTGAAACTGGTACTAGGAAGCTCGGCATCCAGAAGTGACATATTTCATTCAAATTAATATATTTGTAAAAAAGGCTGATAGATATTTTACCGACCCACTCGGATTAACCATTTTATATTATTATTGAACTTGGATAAATCAAATAATTCGAAGAAACCAAATAAATATCAATTGATTTATTCTTTAATTTAGAATTATTCGGGGTCATCATCAATACAGTTGTGGTGATTGGTAACCTTGATTCAGAAGAGTGGACGTCTTCTTTAGATCATTAGAGATGTTACCAGAACGTTATTATCATTATGTATTCTGGATCTGTAGGCCAATAGTAAACTCACAATAGATTTATATGACGAAAATGAAGATTATCATGAAGTAATAATGAAATCATTTTGAAATCCATTCTCAAAGCTGTATTGTGTGTTATAAGACCCTCGTAGTTTTGGTTGAACGAGGAGAAAAAAGGGAATATGTATCAAAAGTGTTCGAACCTACGAAACTATGACAGAAGGTGCAAAAACCTTGTCTTAGTAGCATCTGAGCTGGCATATGGAACAGATATGGATTGGCGCGAGTGGATAGTTATGTATGGGAACCTACACGGAGTACACGCGTGCAAGGTACGCAGTCTAGGATATAATTGGCAGTGAGTTTATATGCTCGCGTTAACTATTAATTACACGAAATAAAACGTCCCATGTCTGTGTATTACATCAGTTATAATGTGATCTTAAATACGCACCCTTAACGAAGTGGTCTAACGGTGATGGTGGTTGTAATGGCTTAAATACATGAACGAAATTGTTCTCAGAAATTGTATTAATCATCATCTCGGGTATCATCTAAAATTATTGAATAAAACAAAATCCCAACGAGACCAGAGGACCGTTCTAATAAGAGTTAAGATAGCTTAGTGTTAACATATATTAGCTTAGGAAGAACTGAAATAACTAATTGCTTTCTCTGAACTTATAAACAATAGCAATTATTTCTATTATTTAAAACATTTACCTGAAAGCTTATTGCTGTAGGTTGCCTGGCCTTTTTTGAATTTATGTGGACCACATTGGAAACAACTGTAAGCTAGTGTGCGTTTATGAATTATGTCAGGTATATCAGGTATATAATTTCACCAAATAAATTCATATGGGTTTAGAGCGTGGGATTTTCTTACACATGGTCATGTTATGCATGAGGTCAGAAGTTCGGATCACGGCAATTAAGGTTTCCCCCGCCGAAACTGTCATCTAATGTAAATTCTAAATTTCTTTAGAATTACAGATCGTATGAGTCTCCTTTAGTTGAATTTAGTCTTTCCATTAATATTTGATATCAGCCATTTTACTGGATATCTGACATTAGGGCACACGCCTGCTTAGATCCTTAGTGTCCTCCTACTGTTTTACATTGCATGGTGACTAATTGTAACTGAAAAATATACAGAATTCTTGTTTTAACTTTGTTATGAAACCTTAAATCTGTAAAGTTTGGGGTAAACGCCCTTGATCTTCTCGTTTATTTGAGAACTCGCTTGCCGTGAAACTGACAACCATTTCTGAGATCAATTCACGACTTAATAATCGATAACAGGAAACCATCAGAAATATCCTGTTACAAAATGTTCGTTGCCTCCGCCAAGGATGCGGCCTTCTCACAACTATTGTCATCTTGAAAGTGACTTACGATATCTTAATTACCTGAGTAAGACGGTCCCCAGTGTCGATTGAAGGACAACATATTTGATGTAGTAAAGTCATTATACTGTTTGATGGTGTCTTTTTAAAAGTAAATTAGTGATAAATTTTGAGGATGTTCGTTTCGTTGTTCTTTTGTTAATGATAGAATGTCGTGCAATATTTCGCTTTGTATGACTGACTAAAAATATTATTGGCTTTTATGAATAGTCGTATGAGATTATCTGTATTATATTCTAATTCTATGTCATAATTATGCTGATCTTTCTGTTGTCTAAATAAACATGAATTGTTGATTGGTGGCGCATTATACTTAGAAATTATATCGTGATCTTTTAATTTAATTTATTTTTATATATCGTGTCTTATAGTTCATTATACAAATGATAATGCGGATATTATATTTAATTGGAATAATAGTCATAATTATATTATTATTATTATATTTATTATTATTATTATTATTTATAATTAATAAAGTGTCCTTACCAGTAACAACTATTCAAATGCGTTATACAGTGACAACTCAAATAGTATGTATATACAAACTCAATAAGAGATTAGAACGATAATCATTATTTATCAGGAAAGCAACTTTGAAAAGGTGAGTTTTCGGGATAGAATTCAAAATTTTAGGAGATGAAGCATTTCTTATATTCACTGATAACCTGTTCCACAAAGTGATGTCAGCAACACGCAAATTTCAATTGCCATGAGCCTTGAGCCAAGATATTAGTATCTGAAATAATATCTGGCTGAATGACCGAGCTCTGGAGATGTTTTTCTAATGGACACGAGTTCACGTGGGTATTCAAAATGTAAATATTGGTTTTATCAATTGTCAGTCGACCCGTTGTAAATCTAATGAAATATCTGATGTTAAGGATATGAATCTTGATGCTCTTGGTATGACAGGTAATGTTTCAGACCAGAAAATTGTTGGTGAAGTGACTCCATCTGGATATTCATTCCATCATGCAGCTCAGATTCACAAGAAAGGTGGGGGAGTCTGTATTCTTCTCCTTTGTTCTTTGAAGCGTGGAACCTATTGGTGCTTTCAGACTAAGTCTTTTGAAAATTATCAACTGGCGTTTGTATCTCGCGGGATAAGTATTCGTGTAGCTATTATCTACCGATTACTTCCAACTAAGAAAAATGGGCCGAAAGCAGCAGATTTCTTAAAGAATATTTCGGAATTTGTTGACTCTCTTGCTACCAACATTGGCTATCTGTTGTTCTTAGGTTATATCAATAGATATTGGGATACAGATATTAAACAACCGGCTGACAATTTTAGATCTCCCAATCTTAAGCAGCATTGGCAAGAAATAATACTCTAAGAGCATACAAGCGGCAAAGAGACATAGAAGGTATTGTGAGCGGCTGTGGATCAAGAACGATTTGTGTGTTCATTATGAAATGTTCAAGGTCAGTAAAGTGCTAGTTAAAACATCCTTGCCTGTGCTAAATCAGAATATTACAATACACAGATCAAAGCATCCAAGGAAAATCAAAGGGCTGTTTCCAGTGTTTTGAATAAAGTATTACACAAAAGTCAGGCTGGCCTTCCAAATATTATCAACTCAGCTAAAAATATGGCCCATTGTTTTAATAACGTCTTCTGTCAAAAGATATTAAATATACGTGGTGGGTTCTGTTCCAGTACTTTATCACAAGGTAAACCACTGGTAGAAGAGTCCTGCATGTCTACGATTGCTACATTTTAGCTTTTTACAGAGACAGTTGCTGAAAAGGTCATCTAATGCTTACTATGCGGTTGAGCCTGTGCCTACATGTAACTGCGCTTGTCATAACATCCAGACAATCTTTAACAAGCCTAATTGCTAACATATTTAATACATCATTATCCCTGGGTGTTTTCCGAAGATCCATAAAAGGTGCTCTTCTAAAATCATTAATAATAAAAAAACATGATCGACTGTAATATTTTAAACAATTACAGACCTGTTTCAAATCTGACATTTTTATATAAAGTCATAGAAAGGGTAGTTGGTTTTCATCTAAACAAATATTAATCAATAGTAACCTTAATGAGTCACTACAGTTTGTATATAACAGTGGTCATAGCACTGAAACAGCGTTGGTTTGGGTGAAAACTGATATTATGATGTCAATTGATGATGGTAAGCAAGTATTACTTGTTCTTCTGACCCTGTCTGCTGTGTTTGATACAGTTGACCATAATGCACATTTCTCTAGGTTAAAAGATATGTTCGGTCTGTCAAGAAAAATTATAATAAAACAAATATTATATATTTGGCATCACCACATTGTGTTGAATCCACCAACATTACAGATTCGTACATCTTCGATTACCTCTAATGGGTCAGTAATAAATCAACGGGCTATCACATCAGTATGCCGAGCTGCTTACTACCATCTTAAGAACACCCACTGTCTGTTCCTCAGATACCTTTGCGCCAAATTATGCGCCGAGGAAGATGTACAAGGTCACTGCCACTTGTTGAAGACTGATGATGGGATTAGAGTAAATAAGACAGATATACAGAGTTCTACTCAGACCAGGAAGAGATAGATGCCAAAAGTGTGCCGTACTATGTCTATGCCCCAGAACAAGATTATGGCACAATACGTATCCGTATCCCAGATAGTGATGTTTTTTTATCAATCTACATCATGCATCAAAGGTTGAGATTAATATCCTCTATGACACTGATACAAGGAACAAGATAAGGCTTATAAACATCTCTGATTTAGCAAGGGAGTATGGCCAAAACATGTGCACAGCGCTGATGTCTCTTCACGCAGTCACACATTGTAGACAATATATTGTTATTAATTGATAAATGTGTGGATATCTATGTCTATGATAACACTACAGATGAGTTAACACTTGTGCAACTATCACAGGTATGTGTAGTGTATGGAATGGTTAACCAGACTATTCTTATAAGAAAATATTATTTCTTGTCAAGCTGAGTTTTCCTTTTGTCATTTGGCTTTTGCTTTGTTTGTTGATTTGATGGAGTTACATCGTTTTTTAACGTTGAATAAAGGCCTTTATTTCAATATATGTCCATTTCGATTTTAAATGCCACATATTGGAACGGGTTATAACTGACAACATTATGACACCAGACAAAATTGGCAGTCTTTCCGAATTCTATGAAGTCATTAAATAAATCAGGCGAAATCACATATATCATAATAAAGGCTTAAAGCCCATGCGCAATTATCTACTTATACTGAAAGTCAAAATATGGCAAACAACGTGATTTTTGCTGGTTTCAATGACAACCATTTTGAATTCCCAGTTAACCAAGAGTCACAGAGATTTGTTAGTCTGATCATTCGAATCCTCACTCTTAAAACGTAGGTGTACACACCAAGGTGTCGTCTGTGTCTATCATAAAAGCCGAGTTATATGCAAAAACGTAGTTTCTCTTATTTCTGATTCTTCTGGAGGGGGGGGGGGTACAGTGGTGGTGGTGGTGTGCGTGTGAGAGTGTGTATGTGTGTGTGTGTGTGTGTGGGGGGACCAATAGACTAAACATGTCTTTCTACGTAGTATTAAGTACATTATAGTCGGCTTGATAACTTACGACAAACAGGTCCAGAAGAACAAGTAATGCCTGATTAGCTAGATCATTTGACATGATAATATCACGCTTTATCTCAATCAAGGCCATTTTCGTGCTGTGATCACTTTCATATGGAGAACTTCGTGGTTCATTAAAGTTATCAATGGATAATTATTTAGACGGAAAACAACTCTTCTTTCTATAACTCTAGATTAAAAATATTATATTTGAAACAGGTCTGGAATTGCTTATAATAATACAATTCAAACAGGGTTTTTATTAATGATTTTAAAAAAACAACCTTTAATAGATCTTGTAAAATCACCCAGGGATAATGAGTTATTAATTATCTTTGTAATTGTGCTTATCGGAACATTCTGCCAATCTTTTCCAAGCCATATAGGCAGAGGCTTAACTGCCTAGATAGCATTACATGACCTTTTCAACTGTCTGGTATCATGTGATAGACTCTAATGTATCTATCATTGACGTGCCGGACTCTTCTACTAATGGTATATCTTGTATATATCTTCTTCTTTCAGATGTTATCTCCGGTAATAAGTGAGAGAAAAAACAACAACTCTTTATAATGAACAACATGTCAGGAGAATAACAGCTTTAGTGTGTGATTTAATTTCTATATCTATCTAGCTCTACACGTTTCAGACAATTGCGTAAATCTATTAATATACTTTTACTGTAGAATGCTATTAACAAGCATGGATCATTATTTTTCTTTTGTTTTATATTTCTAACACATGAATTCTCGAAAAAGAAAACTGCTTGGAACAAACCAAGATGTGTCACAAAATCAGGTGAGGACTGTAACATAATTTAAGATATATGTTTTCTATGATGTTATTGAGGAGTATAACCATAACCACATTTTAATCTTTAAGATACCCCATAATATCAAATATAAAAAAAATAGAAATGCATTGACTGGTTATTCATGTCCACTATTATTTGTCGGGAGTGTAACAAACGGATTGATCAATTATACCATGTTTTAACTGGTTGTGATATGACAGGTTTTAGATTCATTTTTAGGAAATTCCTGTAATCAGATCTTGCAGACCTACCCGCTTAGAGTGTTCAATTACAGAGTAATTGATTTGTTTAATTTCAGGATCGTAGATTATTAAATATTACACAGCTCTTAAACTGTACACATATGCCGTAGGAAGTTGGCGCCATGTTTAATTAAATTCGGACTAAGTTAATTTGCAATATTTGACTGTTAAATAATATTAAATGGCCTGATAAGTGTTTATATTGATCCATCAATGCAGTACTTATATCAAATAATGTTCAAATCACTAAATGTGGCCAACTTGAAGCTCTATAAAAGGTTCATATAGTAAGAAGTATTTGGTATGCTTCTGACATGATTACATGATCACGTTAATAAAGTTAATATGGAAAATCCCCTGAATATTTTTAAGATATATGGGTGATAAATAAAAGACACTGTATCCTTTGATTGTAAAATTGCCTTCTCATAATAGCCAAAGTAAATCGACTAGACTGAAAGCTAAAGAAAACAAAAAAGACACTATATTTGTATATAGTGTAGCTGAATGTTAAAACAATGCAAAGGAAAAACCTTGCAAAACTGAAGAGAAGAAAGCAAATTGCAAACCAAAATACAAAATCAAGATTCGAGATCTTCAAGGAGTAATACAAAAATATATACCTGGTTGTAAACTAATGATGAGATTTAAAGCCTCTGAAATAGGGTATTGATTAGCAAAGATATGAGAAATACCACAAGCGTCTTACAGTCAGAGTTTAACTTCTTTGCAAGAATACAATCAAAATCTGAATTTTACTTCAAATGTTTAGCTTGATCCAGTGAAAGTTTTATTGTAGCTAAGTTCATTATGTACAGAGGAGATTATTAATTAACTCAATAGTTAAGTGCTCTGCTGTGTGCAAGGTCAGAATATTGATTCTTTTCACTTAAACATGGTTTGAATTCCTTCAAAGGGAATGATTATGTTATTTATTCTTCTTTTCTAGTTAAATTGTTATTCGAATAATATCAGGATAAATGTAGTTAAATTGTTGTCGAGAAATATTTGTAGCTATAATACCACAAATGTTATTCTTTTGTAAATCAAACATTCATGAGTGCCTACGAACAATAAAACCACTAAAAGTTTGGTTTTGTGCTCGCCATAGGCAGTATAAAGATTGAATGTTCATCACTAAAACTTTGAAATTACATTCACTAACCTGATTAGGAAAACCATTTCCCAAACAAAATCAAATTTTAATGTCGATTTAATCAACCAAAGTCTTTGTTCTATGGAATAAAAGTGTAATGATTTGTTTGAAGCAAAGTAAATTTATTTGTGTTTAGAGGAAGTTTATTTAACTTTGTTTGGGACTTGTCCAAATGCGACATAAAGGACAATATTGCATCTGGCTCGGGATGGTATATAGAAATTAGACTTAAGATAAAAAATTACTTAGTATTGGATTACTAGTACAGTACCAGTCAAATATGATGGTTTAAATGCGATTTCAAGATATTTACTATATTAAAAAGTTGAATTGTTTATTCACCTTTATAAAGGGCGACTAGAACACGAAAAATTCGAATTTGTCTTAACCAAGGCTTATAATTATAGCTCCCTATCTTTTGAGTCGAGCCTCGATATAAAATCTAGCGTATTAACGCCTTTGATAGGTTTGGTACCAGCATAAAAACATTTAAAATAAGTTGCATTTATAGTATTACTGAAGATTATTTTAATATTAAATGACTCCTTAATACGATAAGTTAAAAGCTAAAGGTAATTCAAATTGTATTTCTAGATTGATAAAATATTATAAAATGTTACGATGGAATTGTCTTCCAGGGATTTATTAATTAAAATATGATGCATTATATTTATAAGGCGATATGCTTGTGTGTGGTTAGCCAGCAAAAAGGTAAATTAAGATGTTATCGTTATCATGTGAAAAATAACAAAAAAACTTATTTATAATTATGAAAAAATACTCTAAAAAGCGGAATCATTATATAAAATCAACTTCTTTCAGTTTATGTAAGGTTGAATTACATTTACAAATGTGCTAAAATGTGGCTATTACATGCTACCAATTCTTCATACCTAATTACTCTTATGGATATACGTGTCATATTTCCAATTGTCAATATATATATCGTCTGCATTATACTTGTTGGACAGTAATTAATTTGGAAAATGAACCCGGAATCATACACGCTTTTGTGTCAATCAAATAGGCTCATTATCTAATAATTCAGTGAAAAGACCCAAGAAATATATGAAATATATGAAGCATTGCTAGTTAGTGTACCAAGTTGAATAGATAATAATCAATGTATCAGGTATTGTTAATACAAACATTAGAAGTTTATTCTCGTAGTGTAGCATATTGTGTAACCAAAAGGGTAACGCTTCTGCTTAAATTGAATAATTGATATGAAATAATATTAATGATAGAGCAATCATAGTAGTGAGTAATGTTTTCTCTTATTCTAGTTATGAGTAGGACCTTTTCCGTCTGTTAAATTTAAAAAAAAACTATTTCTTCAATTATTTCATAGTAATCCCTGGTATTTATTTTAGAAGATATTTCGTTCTCGTTAAATACCCCAGTAGAGTTCCTATGATATAGACCTACACAAGTTGATGATGTGGAGTTGATTGAATATCATAATGACGCAGACTTTTTAAATCAGATGTATTATAGGTGGCAAGACAAATCGCTAAGATGTCTATAAACGATCAAAGTAATTATATTAGACTGTTTGTACACCTGATATAAATCCCGATAACATAGAAAAATGTAAAATATTTACATTAATGTTGCATGTTTATATGTATTGAATTATCATATTCATTTTAATGCATTACAGTTATCTAGACTTATGATAATGGCCAGAAATTGAATATTGTAGCTATACTACGTTGCATGTTGCATGTAAAGTTAACACTGATACGTCCAAAACTTAGTTTTAGATACTTTTTCAAGATAGCAATAGATAAACATTAAGTGAGATATACATGGACATCATATTGCACTCTAGCTTTTGAAAGGGTTTCTAGAAATCGGATTTAGAGGAATTTAAATATTAATATATATGTAGGATGAATGTTGTTTAACGACACATCGGCACAATTTAGGTCATTCAGTGTCCTTAATATACATGTAGTTTAATATATATATATATATATATATATATATATATATATATATATATATATATATATATATATATAGTGTGTGTGTGTGTGTGTGTGTGTTTGTATGTATATATGTATTTTCAATATGTTGAAGCCGATGTTGAAGCCGACAATCCACTTATTCTCGAGCGAATACAAGTGTGAGGGTAAACCAAAATGACTGTAATACTGATTGTACTACTTTGCTATATGTCATGACGAGTACGTTGATAAACTAAACCTTTTTTAAATATATGATAATTTCTATGTTGTTGCCACATATTTTCACCCGATTAGCAGCAGGAAGATGATGATGATGATGATGATTGCTGTTTTACGGCCACTTTTGTGCACAAGGTAGGCTAAATGGGCCGAGCGACTTCCAAAGGTAATGAGACGAAATGAAAGACGAAACAACCTTCAGATATGCCCACTCCCGGATTCGAACACGGGTGGTAGTGATCTGTAGTAATAATCCTGGTGTAATACATATATCAAGATCGCGAAGCTGATTCTTGATCCCGACTTAATCGGCATGCTTAGATAGGATAAGCAGCATCAAATGAGAAGATAATCCATTTCGAAACCTTGAACCAAAGGTTTTAATATGTTCAATATCCGCGATGCAATAATTCCTATTGGAAATGTCTGGGATGTAAATCGATATATTTTTCTACAGCGTGCTTAGTGACATGGTTCCATCTGGAGCATGGTCTGGATGAAGAAAGAACATGCTGCATTGGTTAACTTATTGTTCAATGCAAATGTAGATATAGTGTGTGAGATTAACAATGAATTTAAGTATTTTTAAAATATATATTAAGTAGTTTAAAAATAATTATTTCAAGGAAACAAATGGCGCTTATTGTATTAGTAATAGTCTTCAATTTACTGTAGTACTTAAATGTTTTTATTTATATGAGTTTTATAAGTAAATATCAATTTAATAACGATGTAAGTGAAAGGGAAAGTTATTGCTAACTGTATAAGATATTGCTTATTTCGTACTATCTAGTATATTTATTAATTAGGGATAACATCAACCTGTTAGCAATTAGCTAATAACTCTAGCTAAGTGTCAAAGTACCACCTTTAAGGACTGAAAACTTGAACCAAATAAAGGTCGTCTGGTGTAAGTTTTAACTTGACATCGTATTTTGTCTGTCAATCACACTTAATCATCATTATTGCAATTGTAATGATAGTCTATTTCTATTTACTCTTATTTGTCTTTTCCCATCGTTATTATCAGCGTAGTTTTCTCCTTAATCTGATCCTAGTACACAATTAATTATTGTTATCATAGGGTATATTATTAACTTAATAACAAAACTGTATAATCTGTCACACCTGATTTAGAAAGTAGAATGTAAAAGAGAATATAGCATTTATGTGTTAAAACCTAAGTACTATAGTGTTCTTTAAACATAATGAATAGAATGGTTTACATTGGACGAAATCACAATTCCACTACCCCAACGCTGAAATATAACACTAAAGTCTTCACGAATGATGGCGACAATTCCAAACGACAGTAGAGGAAATAACAATGAAAATAATATCACAAAGTATCACTGACAGCAACAACTTGATATAAATCTACAATTAACGGAAGTAGTATGAATGCTATCCTTAAGGGGGGTGGAATATTCATAAATAGAATGGATCAGATACCGTTCGTCATATACTCCCTATTACTGTCAAAATCAACCTATACTGGGCTTAATATTCGTGACTCTGCTATCGCTAAATCGTTAGTTCTATATAATCGTTCTTCGTAATCATATTTAATTAACGATCTACTCGCGAGAAGAACCATATATGTCATAATGACGTAAATATTTATTTCGATTGGAATGAACTTACTGACATTCTTCCGTTTAGCTGAACACATAGTCTGTTTATTTTACCTATTTTGATTCTTATGTTTGGTCATTTGTTGGAGGATAATAGCGACAGAACTACTCGTAATAATAACAGAGAGAACAATGTGAGTAAATCGGCCATGAAAATGACTGAAGTTAATAGACAAGTATGTGCTGAAGACTAAACAGAGTATGACTACAGATGTAATACGATGGCTTATGTTAATGTTGGAGTTGAGCCTTCTCGGCGTGAAAAGGAAGTAATATACCTAAAGCCAACGGAAAGGATCGTAATGGAGCTGGGAATGTTTGGCTCCGGAACATCTTCAAGGTCATGCAATACCATTAGTGTTAGAATCCATTCGGCCATAAAGCTAATAGCCAGCTTATCTGGAACATCCTTTAATTAAAGGGTAGAAATGATACATATGGAAAAAAACCTGTCTAATGGTTGGTTATAGTTGTTTACTAAAGTGGAGGAAGATCAGCCTCATTTACTTGTCAGTAGTTGTTGTCATTTCACATCCTTACCTAATGATAACTCCATCAGCCAATACGAATGTTGCATTACCTATTTCTGACATGTAATGCTAGAGTATTTTAACATTGTATATAAAGGCCGCATTCAAAAGTTAGTTAATATTCTGCTTAAATGCCATTTAGAGATGATACAAGCCATAAACCAAAGTACAACGACCTTGTTTAATTATATTCATTTTTAGAATATAAGAATGTTATATATATTAAATATAAACGGTAAAATAACGACGAATTTCTTCTGAAAGTAATATTAGATTAACTAATAGAAACATAAATATTCTAAATATTACATAGACAGTAAAATAGTAAATATATGATTTGAAATTTCCTTTTGAAAAATTCCTGAACAAATTGTATATTCTCGAATATTTGAAAGGGAGATCTGCTACATTTCGATACTATGTGGCACATGTCAGTTATGATACTAATTTTTATATTGATTACGTTTGTGTCAATATTAATATGAAGATTAATATTTTGAACTTTGAACGGATCTAATCACAAATGGAATTTCATTTTATAAATGTGTCTGAAAGTATTTGTTGTCCATCTGGGTCTATGATCTTCTGATATATATATATATATATATATATATATATATATATATATATATATATATATATATATATATTTATATCCCGCTTTAGGTCATTCCGGCTACGAAATGCTACGTCATCTACGTCATAATAAAAGGACGTAAAACATAAACGAATAACAATAAAAGGTAAAAGAAGGTAAAAGGCAATTTAAATAATAATAAAAATACACTAAAACATGCAAATACAAATGTATATATAGTAAAAGAAACTGCTTACATCAAAGCCTAGGTCGTTGCGGTGTGAATATATATATATATATATATATATATATATATATATATATATATATATATATATATATATATATATATATGTTTTTGTATGTGTGTGTGTGTGTGTGTGTGTGTGTGTGTGTGTGCGTGGGCGTGCGTGTGTGTGTGTGTGTGTGAGTATGTGTGTATTTGTATATGTAGCTTAATTGACGCAAATATTATTGATAATTTTCAGAAATAAGATGTGTGCGACATTATTTCTTTTCTTCAGATAATAATTTTATTATTTTGAAATACTTACTTTAAAGGCATTTCTCGTATCTCTACGTGGCAGTAGTCAGAAAATGAATAGTAAACGTTATGATTGGCTAAAGATTCAATATAATATGTTTAATCATAACCAAAATAAGTTAATTTTAAAATAAATCATTTAATAAAAGGAAGCACATTGGTTTGATTTAGCTGCAATAAAAGCTATCAATAAATCAGACTTCGTACTAGTATATGTTTATTGGCATTTAAGATGCTTGGTTTACTTTTTTGACATATAAAAAGAAAGAAAATAATTTAAAATGGGAAACAAAGAGTAGAGAATAGTTACATTTTAAAAAACATATTCGTGTCTGATTTCTATAGTAATTCTAATTCATTAATCTCGTTGACAACTTTCCTAAGATTGAGGCGATTATAACTGTATAACACGCACTTGATAGATGCACATTTTTACTTTTGTACGTGTACCGATATATATATAGTTCATATAGGTAGGATTTATTTAGTTATTCGAACCCAGAATAAAGCTGAGGTCAACATCTGAGGTGTCGAAATTTGTATATACAGGTTTGTTTTGGACCACAGAAAATTACTGTTGCATGTAAACTGTGGTGTCAAAATAGTTTATGATATGTATGTAGCAAGTCACCATTGAACCACACGCACGTGTTGTTTGTTGCGAGCTGTGGTATCAAATGGTATGTTTTTTACGTGCTTCCGCTTTTTGTACGTAGCCTGCATGTAGCCGCTTTCCTGTGGGCGTGACATATTTGTCGCGTACGAAAAGCGAATTAGCTGGTTCCCACAGGCTGATGAGTAGACCAGACACATGCTTAGGTGTACGCACACATTTATCAATATGTGGAGGTATTGAACATTTAATATTTAGATTAATGTATGTATAGTTGTATTTAGATTTATGGAGGTAGGTTTCGAAGGAGGTTTAGATATGTTGATGCTCTGTGCCTGTTGCCCCTTACTATGTACCCTAAAACACACACACACACACACACACACACACCCACACACAAACAAACACACACTATACATTATTTGACCGTAAACATGTTTATGTGGGAGGCGATGTATTATTAAATGGCATATAAAGGAAATACAGATGCAAAATAAAAATATATTAATACTCATAAAGACGAAGTTCAAGGACAAAATTTCGACTGGCACATAACACCTTGCAGGTAGTCGAAATGATGCATAGAAAATATAATTAAAACGTTGTGTTGTTGTTGTTGCTCACGATGAAGCAGTGATCAGTGATGCGTTGGAAGTTTATAATCCAACTTTACATTGAATATACACACCCTTCATATAAATATAAATTATTCAAGATCCTGAATACTTTACTGAGTACTGGTTCATCACGATGACTAATTCTAGATAACTTGAAAATTTACAGTAGATGACATATTCGGGGGAGAAAACTTTACCAGTTGCCAGGATGGACGAAAAACTCCTCCTACCATAGTGCCACAGCCAGGATTCGAACCTCCTGTCTCCAGTATAATGCTATCTCATACTATACAAGAGGATATTTGAAATTCCAAGCGGCGATAAATACATAATTAATCCTTGTATAAATATTTCCCCCTATTTTCCTATTTTATGGTAGTCTAAACGTGTCTAATTAAAAGCCCATAGTTTATACAGAGCTGTAGCAATTATAACAACATTCACATAATCTTGTATTAAGAAATTATTATTGATATCGGATTATGAAAATCTCGTCCTCGTTTTATTGTAATCGTTGCATCACGTCGATCTAGGTGCAGTAGGTAAATAAGTATCTTGATGGATTCACTTTAAACAGAGCAAAGAGGTAATTATATTAAACACATTTCGCCTGGAGTATATATTTGTTGTATACAGGACTTTATAAAATAATGGTTCGGCTCGTTTCTATCCCATTTCATTACCTAGTTTTCTATTTGTCATCTCGACTGCCTGCAAGGTGCTTTGTGTCAGTTGGAATCTGCCGATCGAGCTGTATTCTTAAATCTAGACAGATAATGCCATTTAAGGTCTTCTGACTAGAGTAAAAATCTTTATTCTTGGAAATATTATATGATATCCGACATGTAGAATAAACAATTGCCACAGTAATATATCTTCGTAGCGACGTCGCAGTGTTGTTTACTGTTAATAAGATATTTTACTATATCAATTATATATATATATATATATATATATATATATATATATATATATATATAATTGATAATGTATAATATAAAAACTAATGAACAACACGCTGTCATTGCTACGAACATGTTTTATTCTACCACGTGACAAATAATTCATATGTTTATCACCTAACTTCTCGTACTGCAAATAAATAATTAACTGTCCAGTCGAAACAATTACATCTCATTACATGACAGTATAATTATATTCTGTTATCTATGTAGTTCAATTGATTGTTATGAATATACAAACAAAACTCAGTTAGTCAACTAAACCAGGGTATTGATGACACCTCTATATATTTCGACAGTATACTAACAAAATTCTGTTAGTCAACTAAACCAGGGTATTGATGTCACCTCTATATATCTCCACTGTATTCAAACAAAACTCAGTTAGTCAACTAAACCAGGGTATTGATGACACCTCTATATATTTCGACAGTATACAAACAAAACTCAGTTAGTCAACTAAACCCTGGTATTGATGACACCTCTATACATCTCGACTGTATACAAACAAAACTCAGTTAGTCAACTAAACCAGGGTATTGATGTCACCTCTATATCTCGACTGTATACTAACAAAGCTCAGTTAGTCAAACTAAACCAGGGTATTGTTGACACCTCTATATATCTTGGCTGTATACTAACAAAACTCAGTTAGTCAACTAAACCCTGGTATTGATGACACCTCTCTATATCTCGGCTGTATACTAACAAAACTCAGTTAGTCAACTAAACCAGAGTATTGATGACACCTCTATATATCTCGACAGTAGTAAACTCTAATCTATCAAGTTGATTTGCTTGTAGTTCGGGGAGCATCACCAGGTTGTGTCTTGTTGGGAACTATTCTAACGTTTATATACCGTGTACTTAGACTATCGTCGCAATGTTGTTGAATTCTTTCCAACCTTAAGTACTTCATATCTGATTTGGCACAGAACATGTTCATATCATGATAATCTGACACTAATCTCCATATTACCATCACTTTACTAACAATAATTCTAGTTATATAATTCGATATGTTATTAAACCAGGTAGAGTTTACAGAGAAGCATATAAACGGCTAAATGTCTTATATACACACAGGTCACGGAAAGGCAAATTTACCTTTATACATTATATGATATAATGAAGTTACCTGCCTTTCTTGCGTAAACTACAAATAATGATAATGATAATAATGATGATGATGATGCTGATTATTATTATTATTATTATTATTATTATTATTATTATTATTATTATCATAAATATGAAATAATACTACGAATCATTCAAAAGTGATGCACAATACAAATATAATTTATTTAGAATGAAATGTGATGATTATATAAGATGTGCATATGAATAGAAATGTTACTAAATTTCGTGGTATAGTGGCAGCGTGTTGGACCACAGATCACTACCACTCGTGTTCAAATCTCCGCAGGGGCATATCTTCAGGGTGTTTCATCTTTGACATTGCTTCATTACCTTTTTAGCCTAGCATCTGCACAAAAGTAACCATAAAACACCAATCATCACCATGAACATGTTTGTTTGGAAGGCCCTGTATTTGTAAATGGCATAAATTGGGGCGATTTTCAAAATGATAACCTCTCACTAGAAATGGTATCAAACAAAATAATATATATTACAAATATATAACAATATGTTTGTGAATATGATCATTTTATTGATAATTATATGATTATAAAGACACAGATCAATAATCATATTTCAACTGACACATATTATCTTTCAGCCAGACGAGATGATAAATAGAAAATATATTAGAACAATACTATTTAGGAAGTTAAGTTTTTACGATAAAGCATTGACTATTGCTGAATTCAAAATTAACAATTCATTGACTGTACATATCCTTCAACGATAGATACATTTTTCAAATCATTCGATACCCTATCGTCTAAATAAAAAATAAAAAATAAATATAAACACTTTATCCTTTCTACTATCAGATGGTAATATATATATATAATATATATATATATATAATATATATATATATATATATATATATATATATATATATATTATCATATTATATATATATATATATATATATATATATATATATATATATATATATATATATTCATATTATATATATATATATATATTAATATCATAGTATATATTATATATATATATAGTATATATATATATATATATATATATATATATATATATATATATATATATATATATATATATATATATAAGAATATTGCAAACTTTCAATGTATTCATAATTGCTTGCAATTTAGAATAACCAAAGACAGGAATATGTTTCTGGATATTACATATATTGTGATTATATTCTGTTGGGTATTTTATTTAAGGTATCATTTATGTTGTCCTTAGAGTGTCCTCATACGAAAAGAGTTGTGATCATGTATCAGTTAATTACAGATCAATGGAACTATCATATATACTCTATTACAGTCACATATAGCTAAGTTAGTTAGAAATTGTGAATACTATTTGCCCAAATGAACGAGTCTGTGTCAAACAAATGTTTTTATAAACCAGTAGTGAATTTGTTATTTTAAATAAGAACAAATGCCAGAATGTTTGTAGATTTGTTAATATTTTCACTACTTTTTCAATATTTTCTTTTAAATATTAAACTATATATATATATATATATATATATATATATATATATATATATATATATATATATATATATATATATATATAATAATATTACTCTACTGCATTAACGTTTGGTAAATGTCAAAACAAAATTAATTAAACAACAATCTATTTGTGTAAACTTTGTTTTTGACTAAGTTCAAGTTTTCAGCAATGGGAACCGACGATATATATATATCAAACTGTCTTCTTTCATTGTATCTCTCCCTGAATCTGGCCCCTCCACCTCTGTAGTTTTCTCCCTCTCTTTGACAGATTATGTTTCTGCGCTGAACAATGGAGAGTTTTGTGAGTGTCAGTATGACATCTAGTTTTTCAATGGATTTATCCTCTCTGATCATGTCATGCCTTTAGTCTGATGTCACTTGACGTTGATATGTTTTTGTCGCCATACTGGAAATAATTATACCCACACTGAGCGCGATCAACAATTTCTATGATAACTTTACTATTTGTTTTCTGGATCACGAAAATCAGAACTATGACCACGTTGTTGTAACTCAGAAATAACAGGCCTCTTCAATATTTAATATTATCAAATAAGACCGAAGAGAATGGATTGTTTAGTCGCCATTAGTTGCATCAAGTTAATACCGCATTGAACAAATTAGACTGATATATTATTGGAATATGTTCTCCATATTCTCCAACCTATCGAAGCAATTGTACAATAATGAAAATGTATTAATTGAAAATATATTATTGAACTATATTATTTTTGTTTGCTTCCTTAGATGTGAGGTATTGTTGATATTAATGAATTGCATCATAATGTGACCATTGTTTCCTCATTGTTTCCAAAGGAACATTTCTTATGCAACAACTTAGCTGTAAATCTCAACGTTTTAGATTCTAATTAAGTTAATGGGTCGTTTGAAGCCCTTTGTTTTCTTTGAGCTTTAGGGCCTTAAAATAGGTTTTCTATTTTAGATTATTAAAACGGCAAATATAAGCAAATGCATCAACCCATATATATATATATATATATATATATATATATATATATATATATATATATATATATATATATATATATATATAATAAAAATACAGCTTACTAATAAAATAGGAGTCGTAAAATGCCATTTTATCACGAATATATAAATACATGGGGTTTTTCTTCTATTTTGGTTCTCATTCCTATATACACATAAACAATAACATACAAAATGTATATAGCGTCCTATATAGCCTATAAGAAGGTTACTCTAAGGCGCTTGACAATAAATAATTCTATGGATGTAACAGATTTACATCTTTAAAAACACATAATTCTTTCCAGCCAAATACATAGTATATTCAGCTAGGAAAATCTGAAACAAAAAGATTAGTTTTATCTTCTTTTTTAATGTATTGAGGGTTTTGCACGTTTTGATGGTTACTGGAAGATTATTCCATGAGGTTGCAGCAGCATTTCTAGAACATATATTACCGTATGTCACTCCACGTGTTGTTGGTACGGCTAAGAATGCTCCAGACTCAGACCGTAGAGCTCTTCTCGGCTGACACGGAACGACAAGTTCCTCTAAGTACTGAGAGGCAGTCCCTTGAAGTGCCTTAAAAGTGTACACCAAAATCTTGTACTGCGACCTATATATAACCGGAAGCCAATGCAGGGAGTTCAAGACTGATGTTATATGTTATCTTTCATGAGTGTGAGTGACTAACCTGGCAGAGGAATTCTGTACTTTCTGTAGCCGTATCATCGGTATGCATGGAAGACCATACAGGCAGGAGAGCGTTGCCGTAATCTAATAATAAACCTATACATAACTTATATAACTAATTTATTCGAACTATATATAATACCATTTATTGTTTATGCTGTTGTTGTTATATAGTATGTCTTCCTGCCGCATTAATTTGAATACTTTAAGTTTAATGGCCGAATAGTAGTAATTAAAAATGATGTATAATAGACTAATGTTCGATAAATAAAGAAGTAACAACTACAAGCTTCTTCAGCAAATAGTAATTCCTGATTCCTCAACCTTTGTTGAGGCATCAACATGAATCGTTTCACCACGTCTAACTACCAGTTTGATGAGGATAAAGGCGAAAGAATAACACTTATGTTTTATTAATATTTATCAACAATTCCCATTAAACAGACCTGTTTCCTGTTGTTCTAACTATTGTTGTAATCATTAATAGTGCCGTTTAACATGGCGGATTTGATTGGTAGACGTTCTTCGATTAATTTGCAAAGCGCCTCACCAACCGACTTTTAGAAGGTCCAAGTAAATTATTGCTATCTGATTATTAATACAAATTTGATGTACACTGTGATTATATGGTACGTCAAATATTAGATATAAAGATTTATGATTACATAAAGTTAACAGAAATCTTTTGTCTAAATACTGATGAGATTAGTTCAATATCAGACATTTGGCATGTCATTGTTATGATATAATCATCTACGAATCATATGCAAAGCGTTAATGCGAGGAATAAAGAATAATTCAATAATTCAATTATTCAACATATGTCAGATTCAAATGTTGTCCTTTCTTTACGCGACTCAGTATAACCATGTTCACATCTAATTCGTGTTAGATTAGTACAATAGACGGACATTTTAGTGTAAAAAGTCCATTTCGGGAGTACATGAAAGATGAATGACGTACGATTAAATTCGTGGAAACGTGAATAAGAATATATGTAATACAATATGGGCCAAACTTCCGACACCAAGAACTCTTTAGCAAGCTCGACTTACCTCTTGGCTAATAATTCTTACTAAAACAAAGCGACCAACATTTAATAAAACTAATAAAGATCCGATATTAATGAGGTATCGTAAAATGCTTCACGATGCCACCTGTTTCAAACAGCATTATGGCAAACCATGAAGAATGTCAAAATGGGCTCTTTGTTTTTGTTCAATTTAATAATCTTCATAATATCCTAAAATGAAGAGCAAAAGTGATACTTTAAACAGACCAACTAAAGAGACCAACTATAAAAAAATACCAACTATATACATGTTAGTGAAGTATCTATATTCTCTAACCAATTATAAATTCTTTATTTATACCGAATTATACAACTCTCTTATGAATCAATATGAACACTGGGATAAAGAAACAAGTTTAGCATATTATCCTTAATGTTTCTGTAAACATAAAATTGAGATATAAATGTTGACTCTATATGTTATATGTATAAGTGTGGTGTGTGTGTGTCTTTGTCGGCTCGCGCGTTTGTAGATGTATTTTTGTTTGTATGTGGTGTATATGTACGTATATATTGCATGTATCCTTTTGTTGATACTATATATATATACACACACACATACACACACACACACACACACACACACACACACACACACACACACACACACACACACACACACACACACACATACAATATATATATATATATATATAGTATTGCTTTGAAGAAAGATACAACAATTGAAAAATAGCTATAAATAGGGCTGCTTAGATAATTAAGCTAAAGTGAGCTCCGGTGGCCTAGCGGTTAAGCAACCGGCACTTGGTGCCAACGGTCGCAGGTTCGAACCCCGTAAGAGGTCGAAACTTTTCCAGGGATTAATTTCTCGGCTCACTACATCGTGGGTGGCTGACCACGTTAAATGGCGCTGCCGTCTCCACTGAATTATTTAAAATAAGGGGACGTTAAAAACCCCCTGAGGACGTAAAACACTCTGGCAGTGACCACGCCTAGGGTATTTCGGCTCCATCTTTCCGTACTGCTCCCCTGTGAGTGGTGGGGGAGGAGATTTCTCAACCACTCCAACATAGAGGCTGTGCTGATTAAGCGACAGCCTGGGGATTCTCCCCGAACAACAAAAAACAATAATTAAGCTAAACATTCTCACTACTGCCGTGATCTGACTTGGGTGTTCTACTCCCAAACTCCACGGCTGTAGGTGATTCGTATTCTGGTGAGACATTACACATGTCTCAGCAAGAAAAGTCGCCACTCTGGATTCAGTCCCCTGGAGAAACGTCCAGAGCTTGAATTCACGGTTCGAGATTCTCTGTGCCTGTGCCTTATAATACACAGCTAAAACACACACACACACACACACACATATATATATATATATATATATATACATATATGGCTACATATATGGCTACATACATATAAGTGTAAAGTTAGGTTGAATACTCGACAGTAGAAATCCATTGCAAATATATAAACCATTAATCCCAGTTGTGCCAATATTGCAAAATAAGAAACAATGGTTTGGTGCATTTTTGTATATTAAGATCTAGCACCTTTTCTAGATTGTATTAAAGAATAAGTGACATAAGTTATTTAATAATGGCGATGTGTGTAAAATTCTTAAATATATGCCGTCAATTTACTGCTTTGTTAATAATAAGATATATTTATTTGTTTACCAAATTGCAAAAAAAAATACGTTTCGTTGGTTTCTGTAGGGCAAGGTGAATGACCTATGTGTAGGGGTATCCCCAATCTCTATCTCTATCCCTCTCTCTCTCTCTCTCTCTCTCTCTCTCTCTCTCTCTGTCTCCCCTCTCCCTCTCTCTCTAATGAATATGTCCTGACTTAATTCGATATTTGGTATTCAGCATATGTTTCATCATCTATGATAAAAGATGATGTGAATCTTAAATCACAGGCATCAGACTTAGACAAGATGATATCTGTGATAAGCGGCATATTATGGGAGCGTCACTGATATACTAACATGTGATGCATTTTCTTATAAATATTCGGTTGCATCCTATTTCCAGGAAATAATCACTATCTATTATTTATAAATAACTAGTTGTCTATACTACTCGTTCACGATAAAAAAGTTGATCTAGAGCTGTATAATCCATGTACTATTTGCGTCTTTGGAGGCACGCCGTTTAGGTGTCTGGCCTGGTTATCCAGCATTTAAATGACTGTAGCAGACACAGTACGCTCTTAAAGCATGTACTCCTGACTCAGGAATAGAAACACTGCATCCAGGGTGGGATTGG